>VXAV01037102.1:0-11231 GCA_013399715.1 Alectura lathami | reverse complement strand
AAAAAAAAGAGAAAAATTGCCCAGAAAGTGTTGCTGTCTGCCTATTTATCCACAGCTTAACTTCAAAAGGGTGCTACAGGCATACAAAGTTGTGCAGTCTGGCTGTGATAGCAGAGGACTTGGTAATGGCTGGAGGGAGTACAGAAAGACCGTGGGTTCTCCTCCCAGATGAGATACAGACACACAGTGTTGCATGACCTTGGGTGCGGTGCTGGTGTGCACACCACTTCGCTCTCTGTTACTATAACATGGGATCAGAGCATACATGGGGCTGCCTGCTCCAGCACCGGACCACACGGGGCAAGCTCATGCTCCTCACCTCCCCAGCCCAGCAACACAGCTCAGCTCCACATCCACGGGTCCACGGTGGCAAGGCAAACCTCACCCCAGGCACAGTACAAACAGGCTTGCTTTGCCTTGAGCCATTTATTCCAAGCTGGCATATTTTAGCGTTAAAAGCAAATCAAGAGCTTGGCTGATTACTGTAGTTCAAGCAGATATTCCTCAAATGCAACAAAGAGACCTGAGCTTTAAGAGCAGTTTTACTAAAGAGTGCTGGCACGGTGCCTATCTGCCTGGGAGATGAACCGCCCTGGACACCAGCATGCCTGCCTTCAAGTCGCGCCAGCGGCAGTTAAAGTGCAGGCAGGCAGAAGAGTTGAAAAGCTTTGCATCGGGTTATGTAATTTCAACCTTTTATTTTATAGAGGGAATGCAACCACTACAAAAGATGCCAGGCTGGCAGGCGGAGGGACACAAGTCACCACCCACCCACAGACCTGAAGACAACATGTAGTTCCACATTTAGCCTCCCTGCTCCTGTCCCCACCATGTCTCAGCTTTCTTCTGCAGAGACCACATCCCAGAGCCTGAAACTGTCCCACTCCCAGGAACAGCACAGGTCTGGGCTCCCCAGACCAGCCCTGAGCTGGCAGCAGACCCTAGGGACCAGCACAGTGAACTGAGCAGCAGCCACTTCTCTTTGGCAGAACAAGGACATTCACCTACCCACCCTGTTTCCTTGTTAACCCCATAGTTCATATAAAATCCCATTTTTATGCCATAAGCTTGCCCTGTTGTTACACATAACCTCCACTCCACTCTCTGCTAACAAAGCTCGGAGGGGGCTGAGCTCCTCCAGCATCCATCTCCGGCCAAGTACCAGAGAAAAAGAGCAGCCACTGCTCCAGGCACGGGCAGGCTCAAAGCCTCCGGGCACGGCTCTGCTGCCCTTTGCAGCCGGGTCTGACTCACCCAGCCATAACGGCACCCAGGACAGTCATTCACATTCACCGGCTCTTTATTGCACTATTCTGTCTTTTTCTTTTTTAACAATCGGAAACAAGTTGACAGGAAATTCTTTTACAGCTCTAGACCTGCCCTAGTCAATAGAACTGCTATTGTCTGCACTAAAAAATGGTCTTAATGCAAGGAGCAAAGCCCAGGTAATAACCACCGTATCACGCACCACATGACAAATGGCAAGCAGCCAGACCTGGCAGCTTCCCACATCCGTCGCGGATGCACCGACGGCAGAGGGCTGAGCAAGCTGGCGTGAATGTTGCCCCCAGGGCCCAGCAGGAGCAAACAACAGGCGGATTGGGCTCAGGAACTGTTTGCTTGAAGTCTTCCTGAGCAAGGCTGCGCTTTCTAAGGAGCCACGCCAGGAGGAGATTCCTACCGCAGGTCAGGTTGCGTGGATACCTGCGTCTTGTGCAGGCGGTTCGGGGTGATGCACAAGATGCACAACAAGCCCAGGTACAACTTCGTGCCCAATTGCCACCTGCTTGTGAGAGCTGCAGGTCCTCCAGCAGCAGGGCAGGGCAGTGCCCATCTCTCAGCAGTTCCTGCCTTCACCCAGCACAAATCCACAAACTCAGGTCACAGGATCTCAGGGCACGGCTGCTTTTAAAATGATTCCCCAGGTGCAAAACATCCCAGCAGATGCCTCGACAGAAGGTGAGCAGTTATCCTGAAGTCAGACTTGGCAGAAAAAAATATGTCATTGTGAAACATAAGCACTCACAGAGCAAATATGAAACAAAATAAAACAAACAGCCACCTCTGGAATTAATATGCTCCTCAACAAGTACAGCGGAACCTATGTTGAGCTCCAGACTTCAAACCTCCTCTGCCTGCACGTCAGGGGACCAGCACAGAGACAATGATACGCTGTGGCCCGCCCAGTGCTGCAGGCAGGCTGGTGGCAGCAGCTGCAGAAGGGCTTGGTGGCAGCACTTGACACCTGCAGCTCGCCCGCGTGCAGCCCAGGGACATGGGGACAGAAGGGACACAGCACACAGCACAGCATCCAGCTCCTCCCAGCACAGGGCCTTCTGCAGTTCAAAGGAAGGGTTAATGGACATCCTGCACCTCCAAATGCTTTCAGTCTTCTATTCAAAGTCTCCAGTAGCTGAACTCCACAGTTCCACGGCAGTGCAACATGAAACCGGTTTGAAAGGAGCCCATTCAGCTCTCAGAGCAATTGAATTATCTGCAGAGGAATCTCAGCGCTGGCCAAAGAGACAAAGTTAAATCGTACCGAGGTGCAAGTGCCCGGGAATGTAATATTCCTGATAAATGGCCAGATGACATGTGCTGTTATACAATCTAAGGTGCAGTTTGGGCAATGACAATAGTCCCTGGAGTTTCCATTTTCAAACAGACGCTCAGTTCAATCCAATCCATGTCAGAGCAGGTTTGCAGAGGTGAGTAAGTGGAGCTCATTTGTGCTATTACACAGGGAGCAAGCAAAAGCAGCAGAGGAGTTGCTTCAAAATGAAAAATAAGAAAAAACGGATGGCAGAAAGCGGGTCCTGCCTGCGCTGCGCTGGACTCGGGGTGGGGAGGAGGATGGAAACCCGGTATGGGCTGAGCTGCCCCAAACCCAAACCCCAAAGCCAAACTTGGGTGTGAGGAGATGGGAGCAGCAGTTCATGGGCTGCCCTGGCCGTGGCCGGCAGCAACCTGCCGTGGACACACAGCTTTATCTCCGTGTCTCAGTGTGTCTTCAGCAGCCGTACGATTGTACTGTAATCACGGTGACACCGCTCCTGGGTACAGCAAACAGCACGATCATTAAAAAATTCATTTCAAAATCTTCCTGGAAGCTAATAAATTTTACAGCAGTTTCAATCCTTTCTCATTGCAACAAAGAAAAGCTTAGTTCCAGACAAATTAAAAGTAAATTGATTGCCTTAGGGGAATCTATTCAAATATCAGTTCTCCATGTTAGAAATCTCTTCCTGAAACAAGAAGAGAAGAGCTAGGGAGAGTGAGCATGGGAACTCTGTGGAAAAGCAAATCATTAAATCTCAGTTCACAAAAATAGGGGAAAAAAAAAAAAACAACTTAAAATGCAAATGTCTCACTGGGGTGCAGGCCTAACATTTGTGACGGAATTTATGAATAATAAATATGAATAAATAGTAAACATGAAGGGATCAAACATTGCTGCTGATGTTTACTCATGGTTAGCCATCTTTCACGGACAATGCGCAGCTGCATTATTTAACACCCATCTCCCGGTTACTTTGGGGTTTCTTTTCAATTCTGGCACCTTATTTTCTCTGTGAAGCACGGCATGAAGTGCAAGACCTGCTCACGGCGCTGGGCTGCAGCTCACTGCCTCTTGAGAAGCTGCACGCTGCAGGAAAACCTGCACTCTGCTGCTGCCCTGCCTGGCCGTGCAGGGATGGCTGTTGGCGTGCCAGAGCTGCAGCCTGCAAGCAGCATGCCCCAGCCCCACTCTAATAAGCTCAAGCAACATGCAGATGGTCTCCAGCCAGGGTTCATCATTTGCTTGTAAATTAAGACTCTGCACCTCTCCCTTATCTCCCGTAATAGCATAATATCAAGAAACAAGAGGTGGGGAATAGTGTATTGTATGTTTGACCTATGGGCTTTTACGAAGCCTTCTTCGCCTTTTCTAATCAGAAGTCTCCAGTCTATGCAGAAATGTAATCCTGTCGTGGCTTCCCTTGTACAGCACTCAGAGGACACTAATAAACAGGGACAGTGACAAATGCTCTTTACTGCAACAAGGAGCCTTTCTTTTTCTATCTTTTGCCATTATTTGGGATTTATGTGAGCTAAAAAATGTTGTATTTTTAATCCTGGATTGTCTGTCCGGGCACTGGAGGTCAACAGTGCTTGGACAAAGCTAATGCGGTGGGGAATTATTTTAATGAAACAAGGGATAGGAATTAGTTTAATTCATTACAAACTGCTGATGAGCACCCACATCTCTGTAATGGCCAACAGGGACACAACGGGGCCCTCTGCCGCCTGCTGCAGGCGGAGGCAGCCCCAAGAAGCAAACACTTTCTCCCCAAAACCAGCTCCCAGTCTTGCTGGATGCATATGATGCTACAGGGAGGAGGGTGAGGGTGCCCCAGTGCCCCCCCCCCCCAGAAAAAAAGAGTTGGGTTCTGGGCACACCGTGCAGCACGACAGAGCCAGGCCCTTAAGGCAGGGGCCAGGATGCATTTTAATGCTGGCTGCGACCCCTTACCCAGCACCGCAGGCGCATCCCCACCTCACTCACACAGGAAGATTAATTCCCATTCAGAGAGCTGCAGAACGCACCATTTAAACCCCAATTAATCCTTTTCTGGGGGCTTAAGTGGTCCTCAGAGCTTGCAGTGGCCCCTGAGTGGCAGGGTTTTACCTCTACAACTCCGCTATTCGCACATCAGCCGGGGCATCGATGCAGGGCTCATTACCAGCCGAGCTGAGCCAACAGGCTGCGCACTGGGCCGGAGCGAGCAGGATCCGGTCCTCAGAGAGTGAAGCACTCCAGGATCCAACAGACCTTTTCCATCTCTGCCATTATGGCTCCGTAATTCATATGCACAACTCCCATTAATGCTAATGGAAGTTACTGTACTGCGTGCACTGACTGAAGAATACAACCCTTTGACTTCATTACTGGAATTCAATTTCATTAACACTGGATACAGAGGGATTGTCCTAAATACTCTCTTTCTTATATTTTTTTCATGTTAATGTAACCATTTGAGTATATTATACCCTGCAGAGATGGAAACATTTCTAGTCTGTTTAAACACATTTCCTACAATTGGGAGCAAAACTTTGTCTCCATTTATGCCTTTGACACCAGCTGCCTTCCATTTAATGGGACTTTAGTTGCTAAAGCAAATTAATCCAAAGGTTACTTTTCTCTGCTATTGTCAAATCTGAAACAGACAAATTCAAGCAGTCTGTGTTGGGGTAATGCAATCCTAGCCACGCATCCAAATTCAAATGGCAACAATGAATCAAATTACTACCGCATCCCATTCAAAATTAACTGTTGTTCAGAAAACAGCTACTTGACGATTCTGAGAAAAATCCAGCAAAACAGAAATTACAGTTGGGGGTGATAAGAAGCAACTCCCAGCCCTCAGTACCTGCTGCAGAGAGGGCCAGCACAATCCGAAGCCTGGGGCCTCGGGGACACCCCACATCCCGTCCCACACCCTGCCAGGTGGGATATGGGGCAAGGACCCTGCCTGTCCCCACCTCTTGCCTCCTTCAGAGGCTTCTGCTCCTTCCAAGGAGCAAGTGAGAAATGAAGGAGCTGAGTTATAAACCCTGATACATAATTTACTCCTATTATCAAGATTAAACACATCTTTGCATGCTTAGCATAAAACAACTGCCTTTCCCCAGATTTCTCAAGGACATGCATAAACTTCGTTATTATCTAAATAATCAAAAGAGGATTTCAATAGAATATTTAACTGTCTGCCTACTAGAAACTCACAGCCTTAATCTAACACTGATCCTCTGTTGTCCTTCATGTAAATATTGTTGGGACGTCAGCCAAAGCCTAGGGAAGTGAGCTTCATCTTGGTGGATGGGAATCTCTCGTGTCAGATACAGTCAGCCTGACTAATGAGACCTACAGCTTGCCAAAACCTACAGCCTTGCTGTCTGTTCCAGCCGTTGAATGCACTCAGAAACCCAGTGGCACCAGCCCAGCAGTCTACAGATCCCAATCAACTATCAATAGCTTAAGTGTAAGTGATTGTGTATGAAGTATGAGCCAAATGTGTTTCCTTTTGCAGTTTTAGGACCTCCAGTATTGTTATTGCACCAGTAATGCTTGCATGGAATTAATCATGTACGTACCCACAAGGCAAAACATTAGGAGGAGCTCTTTGTACTTTGTAAAAGTATGCAGCTCTGAGGCGTGGAGCGAGCTGGAAGGCTTCCCAGCACGATGGGGCGTTCCCCACTGTTCAGTGAGTAAGGGAATTTATTTTTTTTTAAACGAAAAGCGTTGGTTCCTGGCCATTTCTCATCATGACTTTGACCTCTTGTTCTTCCACACTGGAGCTCAGCATTATCCCCTCCCTGGTGTTTAACTCTTTGATTTTTTTCCGACCAGAAAACGGCTTTTCCATGCTGCTGGATCCTTTTCTGAAGTGCAGGGATAGCCCATAATGGGATGGTGGATGAGGTTTGCAGGTGCACCAAAAAAATCCCAAAGGTGACTGAAGGGAACTGGGAGAGCCACGGGGGCGATTCTACAAAAGCTGCTTTAAACTGTCCAGCATCCAGCAGCGCCCACTAATAGACATCCAAAATTACTGCAAGGTCAATAGCCTAATCCAAAACCTCGTTAGAAGCCTAGGGAAATTACACTGCCTGCGAGACATGGACCAAGATCAACTTCCAGCAATGCAGGTGGGCTCCTGCCCCACTGGCCCCACATCCGTGTGGGTTACACTGGAAATGAGCCTTCTGGTTTGCCCTGTGCTGTGAACTGAGGAGGTGGGCGAACAGTGGGAATGGAAAAGAATGGCGTTTTCAATGCTTGTGTAAGTATCCCAAGGAAAGCAGTCAGCTCCGTGACGGGTTTGTTGCATGGCAGGGATGGTGTCCCACGAGTGCTCTGCCATGTCACGCACACGTGTCCCAGCACTGCTGACGCTGGGAATACACACATATTTTAATGTTTCCTCCTTTCTGTCCTTACTTAAACTTGGGAGAATAAACATCCTCCCTGCTGAGCTCAACCACTGATGGATGGCTGGGACAACTAGAGGTGACGCAGTGCGACGGGGCTGAGCTGGCCCCTCTCTTTGCTCTGAGGATGCTTCCCCACCCTCCAACTGCACCCACATCTCCCAAACACATCAGCAAAACCCCAGTGCTGGCTGAGCAGGTGCAGCCTGAGGCCGTGCAGCTCCAGCCATGGGGCTGGAGGCAGGAGGCTGCAGCCCAGCTCGAGCAGGGCAAGCTTCTAGCTCTGCCCATGCAGCCCCAGCTGAGCTCTGATCTCGCAGCGTCCTGCTCCTCCCAGGCACAACTCTGCAGGGGAAACAGGGCTGCTCTTCCCTCCGAGCACAACTTGCAGGCAGGCAGCCTCGGCCCTGCAGTAATTCTGCTGGAGCCTGCCCACGGGGACCCACCCTGGTGTTTGTTCACTGTCTGCAGCACACAGATGTAATGCTGCCTCGCTGCCGCTGCGTGCTCAGCTCGCTTCTGAAACACTTACACATGCAGCATGCATTAGAATTAAAAAACCATTAAACCTCAGAAAGGAAAAACTTTGACAGGATGCGTAATATACTAAGTATAATTAATTAAATTGGATGAGGCACTGGGGGACGGGAGAAGAGTGGATGGAGACTGTTCTTGGAAAAGGGATGGTAATGCGCTAGCATTCGCTGTGTGCCATTAAGTAAGAAACAGCCTTGGAAGAGGCGGAGATGAGCAATAGGAGCTTCAGGAGATGGCAGCAGCCAGTTGGGCACCTCATATGCATAGCAAAGAGGATAACAGTGGCCAATTAAAGCTCTAAAGGAGGTAACAAAGACAGAAAAGGCATCCAGGAGAAGGAAGAGCAAAAGTGACACTGAGGTCACCAAGAAGCAGCACACCACTAGCGACAGCATCCCCCTAAAAGCTTCTCCGTGCCTGAGGGTGGGTGACAGCCCCATCCCAGCTCAGTGCCATCCTCACCACCAGCACGGGCATGGGGGCAGGCAAGAGGCGACTCCCAGGGGAGCACCTGCCTCTCCATGGGGCTTTTCTCCACCTCCAGGGCTGCTGCATCGTCCCTGAGGTGGGGTGGGAAGGAGCAATGCAAGCTGGGGGCAGGGAGGGAGCATCAAAGCGAGCCCTAGCTGACACAGCAGGCACAAGGCGATGAGACAGCCACAGTCTGGCTGTTCAGCAGGACAAAGTTTTAACAGGCTTAACAACAGCATCAGCACTGATCATTAGGCAATTACACCTGCTGAAAGTTGACAAAGCACCAGGTCCAAATGAATTATCTCCCCAAATCCTGCAGGCAGGAGCATGGAAAAGAGAAAAGTCGTTGTGAACAGCCTCTGATAGCTCACCAAGTGCAGAAGCAGTAACTAAAAACTAAAGGGCTGCTCATTTACTTGCTGCTTGGAGAGATAAAAGGGAAAGTCCGGGAAATGAGGTCTTTAAAAACACTCTCACCAGTTAGGGAGTGGTGGGAGGGAAGGTCCTGGAAACACTGATACAGCCAGGATTGCTCAGCTGTCAGCATGTGTTTGGAGAGGGAAGGCAGATCTTGGCTGGGGGAGCTCACTCCTGAGTCAGCCCCGGTGCGGTTTCTTGCTCAGCTCTGCACATTGCAGCTCCACGAGCTGTTCTCCTCAAGGACGTGCCAAAACCCACTCCTGCATGGACCCACACAACTCAATCCACACGGACCACGGTGACAGCGCATCCTGCTCCCAGTTTTGTCACGCTGCCTTTCTCGAGCACAGCCCTTCACTTTGAGTGACTCGGCAGGCTTTTAGGAAAAACATGCAAATGTGATTTAAAGACTGTAAGTGATACAGAATATATCACATCCCTTGGGAGCCTGTTCCAGGGGGTAATTATTCTAATTCCTAAAATCACGCGTCTCGTTTGTAGCTAGAATGTTCTGAGACAAGCCTCCACCTTCCAGCACCAGGCGTGTCTCCTTTGCTAAATTAGAGAGCAGCAAACATCTCTTTGGATGAGGGCTGAGATGACCAAGGTCTCAAGCAAAGCCCAGAGCACCTCCCTGAGGCTGCCATCTTTCTTGGGCCCTAATTCAAGCTCACCAGTATCAGCTTAAAGCATCCCGCTGGATTCAGCCTTTGATTCAGGTTCTAAAGTTCCAGACAAAACAGGAACCAAGTGTACGTGTTTGGAGAGTGGGAGTCAATGCCTTCAGCTCTCCCAAGAAGTTTCTGTGGCCACTCCTGATGCAGAACAGCCCCAGAAAGCAAAGGAACATTTCTGCATAGACAAAGCACCTCCTCTCCCCATGGCTGCCAGAGCTCGGTGGGCTCCGCAAGGCACATCTGCCCAGCGAGGAGCTCATGTGGAGCTCACAGAGAATTAATTGGGCATATCCACCAAATAACAAAGGAGGAAGGCTGACGAAGCAGAGGTCAGGTGATTAGGGAATTGCAGGTGGAATTGTTCACTTTAATTACACGTCTTCATTAACGTGAGGTTCCTGGATCCTACAGCGATGACTACTTCATCTAAATATTTGCATGAGTGAATACACTTCCACAAAGGGACACGTGGCTGAAGGGTGGAACAGACACACTTTCTTTGAATTTTACAAGGGCACTTCCACCACAAAATGATTCTGGAGGAGAACAACACTGTAAATGTAAGATAAACATTTTTATGAGGCACAAAAGTACACAAGAAAAGATCAGCTCGAGGTGGAAATAAGCGATGAATGAGGTAAAACACAGGTTGTACTGGAGCTGTTTGTGTCTCCCTGGCACTTGAATGAGTTTGATACAAGCATCACGATTACCTGTTCTACTGACAGCCCTGAAAGGAAACAAAAGTTTGGAACAAGCCAAACACATTCAATCTCCCTGAATAATTTAGGCTGCTGAGTTATCATGTGCTTCATGGACTGTCATCAAGAGAAGCTGTACTGCAGAGGAAAGGTCTGTAAATCAATGCATCCAAGGGACCAAAACTCATCAGAGAGCGGCTGCAAAAGCAGTGCACGTCAGAACAGATGCAGAACATGGAAATGAAGCGGTGAGTGTCACAGGGCAGCCCGCAGCCCTGCGCTCCCAGGATGGCTTTGGAGGAACAGCAAGGACGGGCAGATCGGAGCATCAGGAAGACACAGCTCCCGCTGAAACATGCTGGTGAAAAGCGATGTCAGCAGCACAAATAGGTGGCGAACTCAGAGTGAAAAACAGGAAACGAACGGAAGGGCAGCGTATATAGATCCAGCGGCCCATCGACAGACCCACCTGGGTGTGCCACACACTCCCCAAAGCTATTTATACATTCCACTAATGTACGTACTGCTTCCAGCAACACTTCTGGCTCTGACCTCTCCTGATTTACTGCTACATATGGTTTTGGCTTCTGATTGCCAGCCAAATTCCCAAACTGTTGATGGCCCCCTATAGCTTCCCACTGAGCTGTATCAAACCCAGAACCAAGATGGCACACCTTGGAGAGCACACCAGAGGAAAAGGATGGATTTTTAAGGCATCAGCTGACAACTTAACACAGTAAGCACAGTCCTTTCACATGCTGCAGCCAGCAAGTACGATTTGCAGTAGGACTCATGAATCTTTACAGAAGTCTGCATGTCTTTAATGAAGCTGACATTTCCAAAGCAGCCGGAGGTATCAAGTGCCAGACCTATTTTGGTCTGCAAGCAGTGTGGACACCTACTCCCTTAGGCTTCTCACAAAAACTCCTCACCTTCTTTTGTCTACCACCTACACGGTGCAAGGACAATACCTGCTCCCTCCATCACGCACCCAGCAAAGCAAAGCTCCCTCCCTAGGACGGGCCAGGGCTGCTTGCTGTAACCCCCAGCACCCGCAGTAGCGGTGCCAGCACCCTGCAGGAGCTGCCTCCCAGCCCTCCCTTGCCACTGGAAGCCTCCTGTGACCGTCCCCACGCCCACACGCGGGTGCCAGGGATGCTTTGTGGCTTTCAGTTCCCAAGTGCTTCCGTAAGATGCAAGGTAGCATCTGTGGTGAAATCTCACAAAATGATCCAAGATAGTTTTCTCCAGCTGGGACTGATTGAATATAGCCCGGGCACCGGATGATGTGGGAAATCATTCGTAGCCGAGCACAAATTGCATGCATAGAGGTAATTACTGCAGCACAAGGTTGGTAGCACCACTACCCACATGACAGTATATCTCAGCAATTTTCATTTCCTATCGCTTCAATTCAGACAGGGTTTTTTTTCATCTTTTTTTTTTT
>VXAV01037101.1:0-11066 GCA_013399715.1 Alectura lathami | reverse complement strand
TTTTTTTTTTTTTTTTCCTGTTGATGTTTAGGTGTTGGAAAACATCAACCATATTCTTAAAGCTTTTCTGCTTTTTTAAAAGCTGGTGCTTTTCTTGTTCCCCTGGGAGCTGGACGCTGATGGCCGTGCGTGGCCATGGAGCAGCCCTGGGAGCAATCGGCCCCACTCCGTGGGTTTGCAGCGTCAGCAGGAAGCGTCAGCAGCTTGCAGCCACCACGGGAGCAGCGCTGGAGGTCGCTCAGGCTCTGCTCCCAGCTGGGCTGCACGGGGCCGACTGTCCGACCTCCCTCCTTCTGTTTATTTAAACTTTCATGGACAAACGAAGGAGGAAGAGGGGAGTGAAGGAGCGACAGCACTTGCTGTTTTTTTGCAGGGCCCGGCAGCCTCTTCGTTATTGTGCAAAGAGCAGGGGCAAGTCAGTGCACCCCACAGGAGGGTGCGCATCAATATGCACTCAAAGGCTTTGACCCCTGTTGGACGAAGTGAAAGTTAATTAACTTGTGCTTGACTGTTCAAATGCTGGAATCATTTGGAAATCTTCACACGGTGCGTGCTGCACGGCCCATCCCACCCAGCTCGCAGCCCAGTGTCTTCTCTCTTCCCCCTGCCCCTGCTGCACGCCCTGCAGCACCGCGCGCTGGGGCCGACCGCTATCGCTTGTGGTCCTGGTGGCAACAATTAGGCCATCAATCAATAAACTAATTCTCCCATTTACAGTCATTAGGGACTGTGGATCTAAGCATCTGCTTTTGCTAATGAGTTTAGAAGTTGGCTAAATATGGCAGAGAAGAGAAGGAGAAGGAACAACAGGAGTTTGGTGCGGAATTGGGCTCCAGTGAACACAGCATCAATTTTAATTAGCGAGACTCTGCAGCTTCCAGCTACAGCAGAGCACGGAGGGGAGGGTGGGGGGAGCAGAGAGCGGGGCTGGGGCCTGGCCCCCATCTCGCGGTGTCAGCACGGGGCAGCGCTGCAGCGTTGCTGCCTGTTGGGGAGCGGTGTCCTGGCTCTGGGCTGCGCAGCCTGACCTGTCCCATGGTGACACTGCTGGGTGCCTGCCTTCTTTCTGAGAGAAGGGGAAGAGAAACATAAATGAGAGAAGCATGGAGCCATACATCTCAATCTTTTTACTGCTGACTTACGCTCCTAAATTTGAGAAGTCCTTGTATAACTGAAATTAAGCTTCAGCTGTATTAAATCTTCAGTGGGTTAGGCCCACGGTTGTTGTATTCCCTTGAAGATCAGTGGGATCCACACCTGAGCTGTGAGCACCCAGCCCCTTGCGGTGCTGTGGGTCTGAGCTGGCGCTTCTTGGGCAGAACGAAGAGCAAAGGTGAAATCTCTTCTGCAACACAATTCCAACAATGTCTCAAAACCAGCACGGCTGCTCGTAGCTCGCTCATTTTGTGCCCGTTCTGTCTGACTGTCTGACTGCTGAAATGCCCCCAGGCAGCCCAGCTAGAATTTCACCAGTGCACGCAGCACAGCACGTCATGTTCTTACCAACGAGTGTTTTCTCCCCGCAGTCCAGTGGCGCAAGCAGCCCGCTGTCCTGCCCACGTGCCGTCCGAGCACCATGCGACGCTGGAGCTGGGCGAGCTGTGCGGGGCCTGGCTGGGCAGGGG
This sequence comes from Alectura lathami, assembly GCA_013399715.1. Lineage (NCBI taxonomy): Eukaryota > Metazoa > Chordata > Aves > Galliformes > Megapodiidae > Alectura > Alectura lathami. The sequence continues at coordinate 9,441 of VXAV01037101.1, read as the reverse complement.
GTGAAGCACTGCGCGAGAGCCAAGCCCCCTGTCCTCTCAAAGCAGCGCCGCTGTTCCCTGATAGATCTATTTCTGCAGAATGCCAGACGTCACGTTTTCAGGAATCTCATGTTTCTCAGCGCTGGTTACAAGAGCAGACAGAAGGAATCATTTGAAAAGTCCTGCCTCCTTTTCTTGTGTGCTCCTCGGTGAGTCAGACTGAGCCATTACCAGCTCTCAGAGACGTGTTGAGGCACTGCCTTCTCCAGATAAAAGCGAAGTCCAGACAGCAGCTTTGGCTTCAGGGAAGATTCCCCTTCCTGAGCTGTTACCAGCATGCTCCTGTGTCCGTGCATGGCTTGCACAGAGCTTGCTGATGGGGGCAAGGGGAAGGATTGGGCAGCCCGGTGCTGAGCATGTGATTTCAGCTCCTCTCAGGACATTTGGGTGAGCTTAAAAAGAAGAAAATCTCTCTTGGTTCATAAAGTGGTTGCTTTCAGTGCCTGCAGTAATTTGCTGAAGCACAAAGGTCTTCGCGTGGCTGGGAACAATTGTTGCTCATGGAGCGTGCCTCTTGGTGGCTGTTCTGTGACAGATGTGTGCAGCTGTTGGGTAGAGCAGGATGTGGGCATTTGTATTAACTGCCTGGAAAAGTCTAGTGTGGGAGGTTCCTGTGGCTTTCCAGAGTGGGAGCCCCAGCCAGCATCCTCGGGTGGATGAGCACAGCGTGCAGGGAAGGCTGAGTGCCGGGTGGAGCTGCTGCAGGCCTCCATAGCCAGCGCTCCTGGTGCTCTTTTTAATTCATGTATTAAAAGGCTGATAATAAGCAAATTCGTCAGTTATGCAAATGAGTGGCAATTGCATCTTGAAGAGCATCCCACAGTTTAATTACATCATAATTGCAATGTAACACTTTAATTACCATATGTATCACAAAATCATGAGCACTGGTTTTAATCTCATCACTAGTATTTCAAACCAAACAGATTGCACAGGGCCCGTGCTGCAGTTCTGCAAACAAAGGCACCGAACGCGGCCCTGCACAGCAGCGATGCGGGGTCTGGCGGCTGGGAAGTTTTCCTCCACAGCCTGCAGCTGGAAACCTGTGAATTTGATTTAAACCTGTTTATTTCATAGATAATCCAAGTTTGCATGCTTTACTTTTCCTCCCATCCAGATCCTTCCTTTCCCCTGCAAAGGGACAGCTAGTAAGTGACCTAAGAAAAACAACAGGGCTCAAACAAGGGACTAGGATTTACAACTGGAGGCTCAGCGAGGGCTGCTCGTGAGCAGAACCTCCTTCCCTTCCTCCCCAGGAGCCGTGGTCTGGGTGGCCTCCAGCCCCGGCTGCAGTGCCCGCAGCGTTCCCAACTCCCCCCAGTGCATGGAGCTGCCGCCGAGCCCTTCGCGTGGCTGCTGCTCGCGCTGCAGACTGCTGGGGTGCTTTGCCGTGAGCTGGCAGTGATTTAGAATCATCCTGTGCTAATCCATATAAATTCTCTTAATCGTGGGTATAATCTGTTAAGCACGCGGTAATTAAATTACATGCCAGCCAGAGCCACGCCAACGCAACGCGCATGGTTCGTGGCCCCTTGGGCAGTGGGAGAGCTTCAGGACAGAGCCCTGTGGGCTGGGTGTCTGGGTGTTCGCTTCCTGAGGCCTCAGCCACCATCTCCTTGCTGTTATTTCCCCCTTGCCTTTTCCCAGCCCTCTGAGGTGCGGGCAGGGGCCCAAGGAGGGCTGCATCCCACCTGCTCGAGCCGCAGCGCCCCGGGCAGCGGCAGGGGCTCCTCCATAGGGCACAGCTGGGGCACAGCTCTCACTTTCCATGCCTGCAGATGCTGAAGGAAGAGGAGATGCAATGGAGGAGAAGAAAAAGCCCCAGTAACAGCTGGGGCAGGGCCTGGAGCACCCCATGTCCTGTGCTGGGCTCAGAAAGCAGGAGGAGACCTGGAGCAGGGAGCTCCCAAGCACCACCCGGGCTCGTTCAGTCTTCTCCTTGGCTCCGCCACAGCCACCCTCTGCTGCCCAGCTCGACGGTGCCGTGCCTTTTGATGGGCTAGCATCAACAGAGGGCAACGCTGAGACACGAGGAGCACATTACAAGATTAAACTTTGTGTTGGAAAGGGGGAAGCAGAAATGAGCTACAAGGTGGAGAGATGTCTGGCTTTGGGATTGTGACAATTACCACACTTAATATTTTCTAACGTTAAGAGCCAAATAGGAGCATATATTTAATTCATTAAAACAGTGTGAAGTAGCTCCCTCCATCCCGATAAAGATAATCGGTGCTCTGTAGAGAAGTATCAGGGAATAAGTGTCTCCTAATGAAAGGGTCCCTGTAAGGTCAGCCTGCCGCTTGTTAACCAATCTGAGACTTATTTGTTTTGCAAATTGCTCTCCCACTTTGAACCGCTGTGCAGTAATTTCCATGGCGGGGAAGCAGGAGGGAGTTCACTGGGCTGTTTTTGAAGCCCTCAATCTGTCACTCGGAGGAGGACAAAAACAGCCTGGGAAGGAGCCGGGTACGTGCCGCACAGCTGGGAGCACTGGGAGCACTGGGGGACACCCTGGCCGTGCTGCTCTTTCTGCTTGGTGGTTGCTTGTACACACAGGAGCGCAGTGATTGGGTGGTGGCAATGACCTTTATTTCCAAATATCGTAGGAAAATAATAGCCTTTGTTTTAATTTCCCCCTAAAGTAATGTAGTGTGGGGAAACCTTTCAATTAGGCAGATTTTTTTTTTCTCAAATGTCATGGAAGTGGAAGAATTTCAACAGCTGTATTTGTGCGCAGAAGAGGTGGAAGCAGGTTAATTTCAGTGGGCTGTATCGATCGCAGCGAGGTGTGAGCCTGCGGCAAGGAACGCCGTGCAGTCCTGGCTCGTGCTGTGCGGATGGGGCAGGGAGCAGCTCTGCCGTTTCGCTCCAGCTTCCCCCTGGAGGTGCAGCATCCCCGGCTTGGCGTGCCCAGGGCGGGCAGGAGGACGGAGCGTGGCCCCAGTGCCGGGAGAGATGGGCCCCAGGCACCCATCGGCAGAGAGCAGCAGCCTCACTCTGGGGCAGCACCAAGAAGCTCATGGGGAATAAAGTCAGGAACAAGCTTTTACTGGGTCTGTGCTTCTCTGCAGGAGCCTTTGGGGCTGCTTCGGAGTTTGACCTCTGGGAGAGCTTGCCTCGTGTCTCCTCTCCCCGATATTAGCAGTGTCCACAGTGAGTTTGCTGCAATGATGGGTTCCTGGCAGAGACGGGGGTTCAGGAGGAGGAGGGCAGGCTGGCGTGGCCCTGGTCCCCCAGGGGCTGCAGTCCTGCCCTGCTCTGCTCCCCATGCACACAGGGTCTGCAGGTGCTCAGAGTCTTCCCGTAGAGACCTGCCCCGTGCTCTCACCAGTCCCCAGAATGCAGATTTGTGTTCTTCCAGGAGTGGTTTGTCAGGACTGGAGACAGCCACACCCAATACATAGTTTTCCTGTAGCAGATGGGAGCTGTGAGCACCTCCAGGTGAGTCTGCTGTCTCCTTGCTCACTCCTCAAGCTTTCTCATGCCCCAGGGTAGCTCTGCTCGCTCGGCTCCATCAGCACAGATGGACCCAGACGCCTTTCTCCCCTGCTGAGCTTGCAGCGCACTGCCTGGCCCGGGCACCAGCCTCTTCCAAGGGGGCTGAGCATGACCTGGTCTCCTAGGGGCTCCGTTTCTTCTTGCCACCAAGGCAGTCCTGCTTTCTGCTCACAGATGGTGCTGGCACCCAGAGATGTCATGCAGCAGTCCTGGAGACTTGGGGTGCGCAGTGTTCATCTCCTCGCAGGGCATGAGCCTGCTGCCCATGGAAACTCGTGGGGTCTTGTTTCTAGAGTGGAGTCTGCGGCAAAGATGCCCAAGGAAAAAACAGAGCCAGCCCCTCTCAGGAGAGCACGAGGGGATTTTTAAACCCCAATGACCACAGTTTCCTACTAGCACAACTCTGGTGCCACCACCGCCACAGCACAGCTCCACTGCCTGCGGCCATCTGAGCTCCGGCACTTCCACATCAAGCGTGCACCGGGGCTGACCTTGCTCTGTGAGCGAGCACCGTGCGGCTCTGCACCCGCAGACACAGCCCCGACTCCACGCAGTGGTCCCTGAGCTTCAGAGCTGCCGCAGCGGGGTCGTGCCCTGACCCTCGGCCCGGCTGGTGCCCCGTGACACCCGCCGTCAGTGCAGGCGGAGGAAGCACTTCGCCTTGATCAGGAGGGAGAAGAATAGCGAGCGGCAGGCGGCTGGTGGGGTGCAGATGAAAGGCGGCTGGCTCGCATTCTTCCCACACCCAGGGCGATCTGCCCCCGCTTTCTTCCAGCCGTAATTGCCTGCCACGCCGCAGATGACTGTTGTGCTCCACCAAAGCCTGGAGCACGGCGAGGCCAGGACTCGGGGCTCTCCGTCAATGAGCGGGGAGGCAGGGAGGGTGCTTTGATCCCGCTCTTCTTCCTCTTATGCGCTGAAGAATTATGAGGCTGCTACTAGCATTGCTTCAGCTCAGGCTGTCGCTCGCTCTGCACAGGACCAGCTGTGGCTCCGCTGTTTGGAGAGGGCTCGGGGCAGCGCAGTGCCAGCGATGCACAGCCTGCTGCCCATGTGCACGATGCTCACTGGGCTCCAAGCCAAATCTGGACCCAAACCCAACATGCCTGAGCCTTCGGCAGCACCCAGCACGGTAATGGTGGCCCCTCGTGATGGCAGTCACCACGAGAGCCTTGCTGATCTACTCCATGTCCAGCAGCAATTGCCTCAGCAATCAGGGGTGGCTGAGGGCCACAGGCTCCGTAGCTGCGTGAGCCGTTCTGCAGGCCAGGGACATTGAGGTACCAGGCGTGAGGGCAGCGCAGCCAGGGGCTGCTAGTGGGGGTCCTGCCTGGGGTCCAAGCCTCCCACAGGAGCCGGGCATGGCGCAGCCGTCGCGCTGCCAGTGGCTGCGGCGCGTTTCTCGTGTTGAGCCATGCTTTTGGAGAGGGTGCCTGGGAGGGCTGAGCAGCTTTTGCTGGCTTGTCCTCTTAGATGTCCTGCATCACTGGGCTACCAGAGCCTTTGAGGCTTTGTGCTGCCACAGCACTGAGATTTCCAAAGCCAGCAGCTGCCACAGGGCCCATGGCCTCTGACTTCAGTGTGGTTTTTCAAGTGCTTCTTCTGGCTTTGTTTTCATTAATGTGCCACACACACACAGAGGCTCAAACCTCCAGCTTCAGCAGCAGAAATCCAATACTCACCCAGCAGAACCCACCCAGAGAGTGAGCTTTGCTGGTCAGCAAACGGTGAAGAAATTCACTGTATCCTTCAGAGCAAGAAATTATCCTGGAGTGGAAGTAATGACTCTGGCAGCCTTACAGGTACCAAAAAAAAACCAGAATATAACGGGTGGTAAGGCTGGAGATTTATCTGGAGCACTAAAAGCCTTTGAGCAGGTAACACCTCAGTCTGGGGCCACTTTAACTGTGGCTTTTTCTTTACATGAAGGTGACCTGGAAGCAGAGTCCAAAGGAGATGGAAGGAAAAAACCCTCGGGTTGGTGGCAACAGCCACGGTTCAGTATTTTGGGGGGCTATTTTCTCCCGTTTTTAGGAAATGCCAATAAGGAATGGGAATTTTGGGAGGTCTGGGAGGCAAAAGAGCAAATTTCCCAACCCAAACTAAAACCAGAAAGGGGCAAAACTGTTTGCTAGCTGTTTTCCAGACAAACCCATGCCAGCTTCAAATGGCGACTAATTAAAGTGCTGACATTTTAAGACACAATGGTGCAAAATCTCTTGCTTCAAGCCAAGTCTGGGCCCTTTTCAGAATTCAGTTCATGAGTTTTGCTGCCCAGAGGGCCCAGGAGTGGCATGAGCAAGCCAAGTGGGGGTGAAGGGGATTTTTGTCTAGTACTTTTCTTAGGGCGTGAGCGTTTTTGGAAAAACACTGTGACGTTATCCCAGCAGCTCTCACCTGCGCAAGCCGAGCAACGCAGAGCCTGGCCACTCTACTTTGAAGCAGCCGCTTTGCAGAAGGCTGGGGCCTTTGGAACATCTCCGCAAGGGGGATACGAAGGCAGCTGCTGGGCTGCCAGCAGTGCCAGGCCAGCTGCCTCCTGCTGCCATGCAGGGGAGTCACTGGCTGCAAGCATGGGGCTGGCTGGAAGAAAGCGAGCTGCAATCAAGAGGCATATTGTGGCTGTTTGACTTCCTGTGCGATGCATAATTTAGGAGACAAAATGCAAAAGTCAGCTTGGCTCAGCGGGGATTCAGGAGTTGATTTGGGGGAGTGTAGGAGAGGAGATGCTGCCCCTTTGATTGCTCGGTGCGGGAGGAGGCTTGCAGGTGATGGGAAACAGTTGGAAGAGGAAAGAGCCCGACTGCTGCTGGCCAGCGGGCTCCAGCTCTGAGTGGTGATGCCGGGGGCTCGTGCAGCAGGGCTGTGTGTCTGCTGCCCTCACCCCGCACACAAAGGGGTTTGTGCAGGCACTGATGGGGGACGGTGCCTCCTGACCGCCCCCAGACCCTGAGGTGGGAGCAGGGCTGTGAGGGGTCTGTGGGCATCAAGCCCATGGGCGAGATCTGCAGTCACCCCCTGGTACAGGGGCTGCGGTGCTTCTGGAGCAGAGAGATCTGGGGCACAAATTCCAGTGCAGAGCCTTTGGAAACCAGCAGAGCCCCCACCAGCACTGCTGCTGCAGGCAGGGGCAGCTGGGCTCCAAGGGGCAGCAAGCCGCCGTGCAGGGTCCAGCCTGCAGCTCCCTGGCAAATAAACAATGCCAGGAACAAGCACTGTGTTGGCTCAGAAGGAGGGCACGCAGCTGAGCTCCCCCAGGCAGCCGCACCGTCACAAGGCTGGAGTGGGGGCTGAAGGTGAGCTGGCATCCCTGTCCAGGCAGAGACATTTTCTGCTCCGTCATCCTGAGTTTTCTGCTCTGCTTTGCCAGATTGTTCCAGGGAAGGTGCCGTCGCTGCGCGACGCGTTCTTCCAATGCCATCTAGTGTCTGCACCGCAGCCCCAGCAACCTGTGCTCTGCCACCAGCCCTTATTTATTGCAGAGTGATCTTTGTGGGCCACTAGGCTGCTCTGGCTGATTATTAACAGCAGTACCTGCAGCCTGGATAACTAACTGGTCGGTGCACAGGTTGGGCTTGATCATTTTTTCCATCATTTCCATGTTGTAATAAAAACCCACCCCAGCAGGATGGATTGTGAGGATGCAATGGCATGTCTGGGGTGATTAAAATCTTTCAGCCTTTGGCCACTTGTCTTGTATTCCCAGCATCACCTGAGGCTTAATCACTCAGAAAACTGCTGTCATGTCCTATTGTCACTGTATTGGGAGCACGACCTCTTTCCCATTTAGCTGCCATTTCAAAATAATATAACTTGCCAGGGGACAGGCGTGACTCAGGAGGCTGGTAATAGGATATAAAGACTTCGACCTGCGGGTCGTCCATCTGAATGCTGCCAAGGTCAGCGGCAAGGGCAGAGATGTTGCTCACATGAAGATTATTTTGCCAGAAGGCCCAACACAGGAATAACCCAGCCCCTCTGTGGAGAGCAGCAGGGTCTGAAGGCTGCGTTGCTCCCATTTGGACAGCATCCTCGGTCCCCAGCTCCTCTCCACCCGAGTTTCAGGATCCGATGACTGCCCGTGGCCCCGCTTTTCCCTGGCCATCATTGCAGAGAGGTGAATGGGCAGACAGGAATGCTTTTGTTTCTGCCATGGCAGGGGCACTGTGCCACAGCAGCATTCCCCTCTGTGCCCCTGCATTTGCTTCCCAGCACACTGCAGGCTTTCTCAGGTCAGTGTGCCCAGGCACCCTGCTCGCCTTGTGCCCTGCTCTCCACTCAGGCCATCAGCTGCAATGATTGAGGTCAGCGCTGACCTTGCTGCATCCTCAGCCACCAGTGACCATGCGAATTTATCTTCTCAGGAGCAAACCACCTCATCCAGTCAGTTTGATTCCATGATTCATTAAGCTCTCGCTAGCAATAAGGTTATTCCCTCCAGCCACACATAAATATTAGCAGATTAATGGGACCTGGCCATGGCAGACGGCTGCTACCAGGCTGTGCCGTGGTATTTGCCATGGCAGAAACGAGGCCGCAGTGCAGCTGCACACCCCAGCTCGCTGAACCCTGGTTCCTTCATGCCGCAGCCCCTGCTCATTAGCACGCTGCCCTCACCTCACCGCTGCTCCAGGAGGTGCTTTCATTCCTGTAAGCCTCATTAGCACTGCCCCCTTCTCGCCATCCTCCCTTTAATTAATTGCAGGCTCCCTCCTTCCCCAGCCCCAGGGGTGCTGCATGGAGCACTTTGACTGGGAACCTCCCCGGGTACCATGGGGTCTGAAGCCCTGGTGCCCCATCCCTTCCTGCTGAGCCCCAGGGTGCAGGGCTGGGGCTGCAACAGCTCTTTCCATGTGCACCAGGAGCTGGAAGCTGGCCCTATAACCCTGAGTTCCCACGTCTGCAAGGCCTCCTGCTGCAGCCTGCAGTGCTGCTGGACGAGCACCCTGCAGCGCTGACACCCCCGGGACATTTGCAGGGATCCCCAAGGTGCCTGCAGCATGCAGAGGTGGTGACCAGCTGTGGCGGCCCCAGGAGGGGTGACAGCACCCCACGGGCAGCGCTGGGATCAGCAGCAGCAGCAGGGCTGGCCTGGGCACAGAGCACGTTGCTGCTCGCTTTAGCTGCAACAGCTCCGGATGCTCCTCATCTTTCCCAGGGGTTTAGCCAACGCTGCGCTGGGTGTTTGGTTTTCACTAATCTGTTTGGTTTTTTATTTGTCTGCAAACAAGGTGCCTTCTTCTTCGCATAACAGATGTGTTGGGAAGGCAGCAGCCCTCGCAGACGCTGTGGGGTCATGCTCTCGGGACCTGGGTTTCCTAAGCAGGAGGAAGCCCCCGTTTTCCATCACTGCTCCCCACCTGCTGGCAGCCAGGGAACAGAGCGGGCCGCGAGCCCCGAGCCTGGCGTCGCTCACCAGCAGGTCTGCCGCTTCACCCACAGCCTGTTTTGCTGTATTTATCCAGCATCAATAATGGGATTCTGCCCTACTAAACAGCGTCTGCATGCAACTTCACTGGAAGCAGACGCAATTCTGCTGAGTTAGTGTGTAAAGCTTTTGCAATCATCTTGTGCTACAGACCTGAAGGAGGGTTTAAATATAAGGCTCTGTAATAAGATGAAAATAGCCTTTCCTCCCCAGCATTCTGCTGCGCCTCCACGCCGCAAGAACCCTCCAGTTGTGTCAGGGCTGGGTGCTCGTGTGCGGGGGTTTCCCAGCTGCACCAATGCATCCCCTCCCCACTGCCCCATGCTGCCCCATCAGCACCATTACAGGGAGGGGGCAGCCCCCAGCACGCAGCCCACCAGATGTGCCTGCCCAGGAGCAGCTGCTGGCTGTCGGTATTTGGGCTGCGTCTCCCCAGACTGCCTCAGCTTGACTTTAAAAAAGAAAAAAAAAAAAAA
>VXAV01037100.1:0-10352 GCA_013399715.1 Alectura lathami | reverse complement strand
TTTTTTTTTTTTTTTTTTTTTTTTTTTTTGTGTGTGTGTGGAAGATTTCAGCTCTTTGACTTTAGAAAGGAAATCATTGTGGAGAAAGTATTTCTTGAAATGATGACAGAAGCAAAATTATATTCCTTTGTAGAAAACAGGGACATTTGAAGACAGGCTTAGCATCTTTGTTCTTTGTTCCAGGAAGTGTGAATGCTCGGGCTCCAAGACCATTAATCCTTCCCCATTTTGCTTTTTGAAGATCAGTATTGCACAGAATGAAGCATTGTGCTCAGAAGTTCTTTTCAGAAAATATCTTTTCCCTCTGCAGTCTGTTGCAGTCATCTGATAATTTGCAGCATAACTTGGCCATTCATGGCTTGTCCTCATCCATATGGATTTTCCCAGGACACCCTGGCATGACAGGTCTCCTGCAGGCCATGCCTTGTGCTGGGGACCAGCCCCACAGTGCCCTGGGGGCATGGCGTGGATGGCCCCGTGCACCCAGCAGGTCACTGCCGCTCCAGGACCCTCCCTGCCGCCGGGTCCTGCTCTCTGCCAGGCAGCTCGTGCTGCCCAGCCTGGGCTCGTTCCTCCTTGACTCTGTCAATATTGGCTTTACACTCTTTTCTCTATATTGCAGGTTCCAAAACTATTTCAAAGAAGCTTTCAAAATCTGCTATCATGAGGCTCAGAAACCTAATTTGCTGCCTCCCATAGCACCTTTGCATGAATATCAGACAAAACTAAATAATGTTTTCCATATATTTCTTTTATCAAGTGCTGCTCTTTGGGTAACTTTCAAAATCCTTCAAACATATCTACTCTTCCTGCTGAAGATACAGCTGGGAGAGGACATCAGTATCTCACTGACTTTTGAGTCAGCTTTAAGTGCAGGTTTTCCCATTCCTCATTTCTACTTTCCTCATTTGCCCTTTCTGAGGTGAATTCCTCACTGCATGGGTGCTGTGCTATCATAGCCCTCATAACGGAGCCAATTCTTAATTAGCGAGGTTGAAACCAGCCCTGTAGCAGGGCGGAGCTGCACCCAGAGCATCCCGCAGCCACAGGGCTGGCCCCTGAGGGCAGCGAGGCCACTCGTGCTGTGAATGCGCCTGCGTGGTCTTGCAGGGTGATCTGAAACAGCCTCAAGCCATTACTGAAATGGATTTATCTGTTTGTCTTTCCATTTCCATTCCTATTTATGACTCACATTCTCTCTTTCCCGTAGCATTTTGTATCTCTCTCTTCTCTGTTTGCATAGATATTTTTGGATAAAAGCCATTCTTTATTCAAACTTTTTAGGGCCATACTTACAGTTTCCTCACCATTAAAATTACGATGACATTGCAATTGAAATTCCTTTACTTTCACTACTATTGTATTTCAGGTCGTGTTGTCTGGTCACACCCTCTTCTTCTCCGCATTTTCTTTCTTCGTGGAAAGATTTAAGACATTTTTCCACTTAGAGGCACTGTATTGTTGCATTTCATTACGGAGCATTATGTATTTTCACAGTTGCCTTTTGACCTCTCTGTGCTCCTCTGATGTCAAATGCTTTCTCCAAGCAAGACACGCTTCCAAAAGCTTCCATGTGGCATTTACGCAGAATTCTCAGACATGTGTGAGGAGATGAGTCCTGCTAGGGCTGATGGCTGAGCAAGGCTCATGGTCCACGCAAACCTGTAAACCAAGAGGGTTTTCCCTCTTGCCCCATTTAACAAGGGGAGATGTCAGGATTACTGCAAGCTCTACGAATGCAAGGAAGGGGCCTGAAATGCAGCACTGTGCATACCCGGAGAAGGACCCTGCTTGCAGGAAATGAACCCTCTTGCACAAGCCAGCTGGTGTCCACTGCTGGCCAGCTTCTGCCCTGCTGCCATCGCCGTCAGCAAGGTGAGAGCCCTGTGATAAGCAACCGGCATGGACGGCACGAGAGAACCAGCAGGTTTCTTGCCCAGCCAGTACTCATACACGTTTTGTGTCATTGCTCAGAGTGCATTGACACCAGAATGTGACACATGTGGAAGTGTGAATCTGAGGGCCACTCGGTGCTGTGAAGTTTCCCACTTTATCAGTTACAGAAGCATCTCTGTTAACTTTGTGCTGTGAAAATTCAGCATTCAGTATACTCACGATTTCTCATCTCCTAAATAGTGTGGAGCAGTCCAAATGAGGGTGCGCTGGGCCAGCCTCATGCGCTGCCTCTGCGTGGAGCCGCACCTGCGCGTGGGGCCACGGACCTGCAGAGTCTGAGTGGCCCTCATGGGCCCCCCTGTGGGCAGGTCCTCCCCTCCCACCAGCGGCACCACAGCTGTGCTGCAGGCTCTCAAAATGACATGGGTAAGAGCTAAGGCAATACAAATTGTAAGAACAGTAACGATAACAAACAATCAATAATAAAATAATTTAAAAAGTGAGTTCCTTCTACAGAACTGCTTCTTCAAACATCTTTGATGAAACAGTTTTCATCAAATACGGTATTTTATCAAAGCCAAAGAGTTTCAGTGAAACATGAGATAGCTAACAAATTTTGGGAAGCATCACAAGTCTCCGCTCTTTTCAGAGACAGACAATTGAGACCTGTGAGCAATTTGAAGTAGAAGAGGAAGCTTACAGAAGTGTTGGAATATCTATTTCACTTAGGCTCACAAAGCTACCAGAAAGGAGAAGTCAGCCCTGCTGGCTGAAGGGCGGTCAGTGCCCTAGAGCGGGGATTCAGCACTCCTGAGCTGGGTGCGCATCACAACACAGTGCCTATATTCTGTTCCTTAATTCCAAAGTGAAGCCGCAACAAAGTCCAACACTTTGAAGCTTTAACAGAACACAGCCAGTGTTTCTAGAAGCTTTCTGCAATGCAAATACCTTTCGAAAGTAACTTTCAGTTCCTGAAGTTTTGCGTGTTCCAGACTCTTTGGCTGACAGTGCACTGATTTCAGATTTTGCGCTTGTTCTGACTTCAGCACTGCCATCTGGAGGCTTCCCCAGACCGCTCCCTGTGTGACAATGGGCCGCCCCACGGTCCCAGCAGGTCCCCCCACGGTCCTGTCTCAGGGGGAAGAGGAAAACATTTGCCAAACTCAAGTCAAATTCTCTTGTATAATTTTAAACAAAAGGGAACTGGACACTGTAGAGCTGGCCCAGACTGGTATCGGTTTCTGCCTCGCCACAGCTGGCTTCTGGAGCAGAGTCTGCACCTCCATGTCAGCACCCGAAACAGCCGCCAGCTTCCATGGCCTCACGTTGTAGAAAAAGGAAAATAAAATCTGGATGCCTCTCACCATCCAACTTACTGATTAGTGAAAATGAAGCCTGCAGCCTTCTGGAGTGTTAGCCACGCTGTACTCACAAACAGATGTCTTATTTATTTTGTCATGTGTTACGTGAATAAGTAATAAAAGAGCCACAGTGCAAATGAGGCAGAGTGAAGACTACTGATATTCCTGTATTTAAAAAATCAAGGGACAAAGCAAGGCTTTAGCCAGTAATTTTCCTAAAACAGATAAAATCGTACAGTAGCTAATAAATAAGAACAGGCAGTTGTGTTAGGGCAGTTAGGACCGGAGTGATGCTCCAGAGATCTGCCTGAACCCCCTGCACTGGCGGGGCCTCACCGCAAGCCACTGCCCCAGTACCTCAGCCCCGCACCCAGCGCTGCACCGAGCGCGGCACCCACTGAGCCGCCGCCCCCGGAACACGGCCTGCAGGGAACGGCCCCAGCCCAATGGCAGCGATGCTGTTGTGCTAATCAGGAACATAAATCATGTCAGCATATGCAAATTCCATAAATCATACACGTATGCACCTGGCTGCCCGTGAGTAAATCCCAGCTAATTGCTGAGATACTCCCCAAACAGATGTCTTGGAGCCAGTCTACACCTTTCATATACACTTTGCTTCTGTGGCAGTAAAAACCATACATAAACTATCAACCAAACCAAAACGTAGAGAGACAACCCAAGAGGCTCCGTGAGGAAGAGCACAGAGCACTGGGCCACCTGTAGCAATGGCTGTAAAGGGCACTTACATAAATCCCCCAAAGACCAGGCGAGAATGGGGAGAAGCCTGCTTTCTGCATGGCAGTGGTGCCAAGGCTGGCTGACTTCTCCAAAGCTTTTCTGAAAAAATCAAAACACGCCCATGATCAAATCTGTGCGTTCCTGCCAAATTTTACTTCTCTTCCTGAAAGGCTCCTTTAAACTGCAGTTATGCAGGAAGCAAAGGCACCACACTGACATCTAAAGACATCGATACACATACAGCGAAACGTGTGAAATCCCTGAAGGAAGCTGCATCAGCCCAGGGCTTCAGGCCCGCTCCTCGCAGGCTGTGCGGCCGGTGGTCGAGGCGGGGCCAGGCCCACAGCTCACAGCTCGGCAGGGAAATGTCTGAAACCAGTGCAGCTCAGGGGCCACGCAGTGCTGGCCAGACCTGGCAGTCGAGCTCAAACAAGGAGCAAGAAAATACTCAAATTTGCAAGAGTATTAAAAAAAAAAAAAAAAAGTGATTTTAAATAACAATAAAACCCCTGATACTTCAAGTGTGGCATCTTACTGGAGCTGCTGAGACAGCTGGATGCTGCATAAAGATTATGTTATGATAATGCCTCAAGGTCGGGGAGCTTAGCACAATCCACAGCTCTGCCTGAGCGCTGATGATTTCCAGAGCAAAGCTCACAGTCTCCTCATTTGGCCCGGTGTGAAGGCTGAGCTCCAGAGAGGTGTCAGAACAAAACAGGCAGCAGCAAAGAAAAGCGTCATGCACAGGGCGCTGGAAACCTGGGGCCGCCTGGTGTCCCTCCCTGCTGCCACTGGGAGCCCAGGAGCGGGCTGCAGGGGGGATCCCCACCCAGCCAGCGCTGCCTCTGAAGCTGCCAGTGTTACACTGCGAGCCCCGACCACCTGTTACGCGCTGGATGCGAACCCAGCCCGCCCTGTTCCTCTGAGTCAGCGTTTATTTAACGTCGCCCAGAGCTGCAACACAAATGCACGCATATTTTTATCACATTTTTCTGTTCATCGCTTGTTTTCTTTCCAGCATTGCAATGCTTCTAAGTCTGAAGTGGCAATGTCAAAACCCTTCTGAACTGGTTTATTTCTGTGTTGGGTGTCTGTGCATGTGTGCAGAAACATTCACAATGGTTTACAGTTGGATCTGCCACTACTATGCAGTTTGGGATCTGCAGGAAAATGTGTCACAAAGCCTTGTTTTCAAAGGTTTATGGCTTAATGTATACAATTTGTCTGGCTGAAACCTAACAGCATGTTGTCAGCCTGGAGCTGATATTATGCACCCTCTCCATCCCAAAAACAAACAGCACCGACTGTGTGCATGGTAGTACAAAGAACGTAAGGCAACGATTTCTGATTATGCAGAGCTGAGCAGGTGCACGCTGCAGCACAGTGACACCACAGACTGCAAAAGCAGCAAGGAACTGGAGCGGCTTTCTGTGCCTAGACTTTCTGTTCTTATTCCTCATTGACAAATAGACATTGGCAAGTGAAATTGCATGCCAGTCAGTAGGAAAAGTGTGGGGTGTTATTAATGGAAGTCGCAGAGGAAACAGTGAGTAGCTGTCCTGTTCAAAAGGTGTGCAAAAAGAGGTCCCAGTGAACACAATGAAAAGCAGGCTTAGGGCTGAGGAGTGGGAATTCCTGTGCCACTGAAACTGTCGGCTTTGCTAGAAATTTACTACAGACCTACTAAAGAGATACCCAAAGAAGTGCCAAAACAGTGCAGCGATAAACGCAGCAGGATATGGCCAGGGCACACCTGACTGTGGGCATTTTAGAGGCAACCGATGTAACTGAACCGATCCAATGTTCACATTTTTCGAGTCCTTGAGAGACTGTCTTTCCAAACATCAGTCTGTTCAGATACGATTCTTACTGTTAGAGGGGATTGCTGGGCAGTTTCAGAGGACTAATAACAATCTCCCATCATCATTTTGCTCAAAATATGTTCAAAGGATCTGTTTGTATAAACCATGGTGGTTAACAGTTCACAGTTATTGCTATTTTTTCTAAATGCGTTGTCAAAGACCCTGGAACTCTGTGCTGTCAAGGCCGCTGCAAATGAACAGCCATTTCGGGCGTCCCTTAAGCCCCCCAGCTACGCCCATGCCATATGCACTGTATTAACTCTGGGAAGGTTTGTGCACAGCAAACAGCATGTCGGCAGACACCGAGGGCCCGAGGAGTGCCACGGGGTGCTTGCGCTTAGGAGGGGCATCACACGCCAGGGCCGCGCCTGCGGCGACTCCTTCGTCCTGCTAGGACTCACATCCGCATTTTGCCCTTTCTCTGTTGATAGAGAAAAGCAGTCAGAACACTGCCCTCAAGCATTGCTTCAGGAGACAAGTTGTCAGAAAGAAAAGGTGGGGAACCATGTGCAAGTATATTTTAAAGTGAACCAATGTCCTCCACCATGAAGGAATCTCCTGCCCAGTTTAGGTCTCGTCGCCTGATCCACAGCCGGTTTTTCAGATCCTGTTCTCCCGTATGCATTGGCGTGTAGCTATGCTCCCGAGGTGCAGGGGCATTGTACAACATCGACAAGAATCGAGACATCTAACTACTAAAACGTTTGTCCTTTTCTTAATAGTTTCTTCGTGCTGAAGTATTTGTGTGTTTCTAATTTTACAAATGCTGCTAAAGAAAACAAAATAACAAAAAGCTTTGCTTCATCAAGCCTACATAAAATGCGCCTAACCACAGACCAAGATTCCTCCTTCTGTAATGCAGTCCCCAAGTTTCAGGAGCTTTCAGCATCTTCATAATGACTGCAAGAACAGACAATAATATTTTCTTAAACTCTCTTTTCTTTGGTAATCCAGCTCTTATTCAATTCAATGTTCTCTGAGTAACAAGAACATCCTGAAAATCCCAATCGCAATCCACTCTGCTGCCCTGTTTTTGAACTGTGGTTTGAAAATCGACCATAATTATCCTTGCATTGGTTTCCAAGGCCAGATAGCCTGCAGCTGTCCTGGCTGCACGGACAGAGTCACTGGGCTGTGGGCAGGGAAACGCACTCCGGCCCTCCCCGGGCTGCAGTACTGCATCATCATCTTGCTCAACATTTCTGGACTGTGATCATGTGCTGGGCAAATGGACACCCGGTCCGTCGGTGTCGCTGAGGGTCCTGTCATGAGTTTTAACGGGCTTTGGGTCAGACCCTTACACGGGAGTAGCTGGTGAGTGACCAGGCATAGAGGCACCTTGTGGTGACATGAGAGATATTCTCGACCATACGCCGGTATTCTCAGATGTTTATGACGAAGAGCCGTCACCCCTCGCAACACACAAAGGCAGCAGCAGGGTTTCCATGCAGTCCTGTGCAACCTTTTGCACCGACAGCACTGCAGCAATCACTGAAAGAGTTCACCCAGACACAAAGTGTTGTTTTTTTCCTCTAGGTCATTTCCTTAAACTTTTTGCCTACTTGCTCTTCTGCTTCTCCTTTGGAAAGACATCCCTAGCAACAGAGAGATGGTACCCAAGGGAGAGCTGAAGTCAAAGTTTTAGAGGAAGCGAGGCTGCAGACAGTATAAATATTGCATCAGCCCATTTCAGTGAAAGGCCTTCCCAGCTGCCGAGCTGAGTCACATCGCCAGTAACCCAAGAAGCACCGTGCCGTGCCGAATCGGGCGCTGTTGCTTTGCGAGCAAACACACGAACCAAGAGCAATCAGAGGCTGTGGCATGAGCTGGGCCCTCCCAGCCTCGTACAGCTCGGCTCCTCGCTTTGGCAGGCAGCAGTGCAGGACAGCAGCTCTGGCTGCTCCCACAGCCACGCGGGAGCCCCGTTGCGCGGGCGTCACCCAGCAGCTGCTCCCCAGGGGCCACAGGAGCGCTCTGGGCAGCACAGCAGGGCCGGGCTGCAGCCAGGAGAGCCCGGAGCCTCCAAAGCCCTGCAGCAGGGCCATGACCTGGATGCCAAAATCTGCCCTCTCCCTCTGGCCACCCCAGGAGTTTCCCAGAGTTACCAGCTACCAGTCACTGCACTTGCACCAGAAGCAGCAATCCACCTTACCAGGCAGCTGCTGCAGCAAGCAGACGCTGAACTCACCACGCCTTCTTTCTCCCACTTCGGATCCGGCGCTGCACCCCGTGGGGTGGTGGGCATCGATGTCTGGCCCCTTCCTCCCTAGCCCCTTGTGACCCTCACTGTATCCCACAGAGTGCTTCCCCTGCTCTCAGGGACATGATTAGCAAAAGAACACCAGCAGTTGTGCACGTAGGGCCCTAAACACAGTGATTTCTTTTCCTCCATTTCCTATTGATCTCTCATGGCAGCTCAGATCCCTCACGTCTGGCTCTGAGCAGCCTCTCGCTGGCCATTCACTCATGCTCAGTAACGAGGGCAGGCAGCAGAAGCTGTGGGGTTCAATCCATGTCTCTGCCATGTCACTAGAGTGCCAACGAGCCCACCCATTTCAGCACTTACCCTGATTTTCTCCCAGTGCCGTGGCCTCCAGAAGCCTGCTGGTCATTTATCCACAGCTCCGTGCTCACTGTGTGCGCATGTGTGCGCGTCTTTGAAGATCCAGATATTTATTTGTTTCTGCTGAAACAGTGAAAATATCTGGTACAGGTATCTGGCACACTAAGAAGCTTCCAAGCTCGAGTTACAATTTGTCTTAATTATGACAAATTTAAGTAGAAGGGTTGTAATTATTTGCTAGGTTCAGCTGTGGAAGTCATTCTATGCACACAGGAGATAACTGGATGCCAAAGAAAATGACTACTTTCCTGTATTTTGACCTTGCCCTGTGCAAAAAAAAAAAAAAGTCCTTGGATGCTCTGGGCAGAGGATATTAACCAGGAGCAGCACTGAATGCCACCGTAAGGACTGACAGCAAGAAATTATTGCAGTAGAACCCCAAGGAGAAGCTCGGGGTTGTGTTACCCACACCGAGCCTAAGCCTTAGGAATGCAAGAACTGAGGTGTCAGTGCGATAGTATAACTTTGAGTCAACATGAAGAATCAAATAATAAAGTGTTTGAAACGTTCATGTTGGTGCCTGATTGTTTTTCATGTCTAGGTATTTCTGCTCATAAGATCGGCAGATATGTCTAAATGTGAAGGAACTGATACGTTTGGCATCAGCTTTTTGGATGCTACCTTGAGGTAATTGCTTCACAAAGTAACACTAATTTTGTGTTCACATCTTGCTTACAGAATAAAGGCTTGGTCTAATTTGTGTGTTTTACAGAGACACGAAGCCTAATGCTGTAATCCTCATTGTATTTTGACATGGACCATTAGGATAAACAGCAGTACCTACATGCCGCAAATGCCATCGACAACCCCAAGTGCATCTTGCTCATCTACGGATTTTAAAATTCTGTTTAGTTTCTGGAATGCGAACAGAAAAAAAGGACAGAGTAGAGGGGAAACACAAAGGAACATGCATACTGTGACACCTTCAGTATTCCAGGGTGAGGAAGCAGCAGGCAGAGAGTTAGCACGAGCCCCTTCA
Source organism: Alectura lathami (assembly GCA_013399715.1). Lineage (NCBI taxonomy): Eukaryota > Metazoa > Chordata > Aves > Galliformes > Megapodiidae > Alectura > Alectura lathami. Next base: position 890 of record VXAV01037100.1, on the reverse strand, counting down.
TTCGAAAGGCCTCCTGCCAGCTCGCTCCCACCCTCCACGGGGCCACCAGAGGCGTGCGGATGAAAGCGTTCCTGGGACGGGCAGAGCTCAGCTGCAGCGGGAGCCCCCGTGCGCGAGCCTGGCTGCAGGTGCTGCTCTTTGACACGTGCTAAACAAAGCATCCCTCGGAGCACAACTTTCAGCCTGCATTGTTGACGGACTCTAAATTAAGCCACCCATGAGTTAAACAAGCCTGATGGCAGCTGCAGCCCACCCCTCTCAGTGCCCTTTGAGGCAGCCGTCCCCTGGCAGTGTTACCCGTGCTGCTTTGCAGGGCCCACAGCCAGGAGGAAGGAGCTCACTGCGCACGTGGAGGCAAAAGGGGCTGCTGCAGTTCGGGGCGGGAGCTGTGCCCTCCTGGCTCATCCTTGCTTCCCTTGGCTTCGCGCAGGAGGCACAGCAGACATGTTCATTTTTTTAAGGTGTTCAGTTACCATACGTGCTTCTCTGGGGAAAATATCCTCATTATGCCTGAGTGCATCTTCTCCGTCTGCTTGCCTTCTTCCTGCAAGATGATCCTGAAAAACTTCGGGAGCAGCAGACATGCACAGCCATTCACTGCACGATGCCTACTTTTTTGAGTGAATGCTCTTGCTCTTATTTTTTTGTTTTCTCTTGCTCTCCAGTCCCTTCATTTCCTCCATAAACCAATGACCAGTTGCCATTGGCAGAAAGGCTGAGCTGGCTGCCCTGGAATTAAGAGTGCCTGTAACAGGGGCGAGGGCTGTCCTCCAGCAAAGCACTCCAGTTTGTTTGCTCTGCATCTTTGAACCAGCTGGAGATTTCTGTGTGTTCTCAACAGAAAGTAAAACTAAGCCAGGCTTGAGCAATTCTGGGGGAAACAAAAAAAA
>VXAV01037099.1:0-10993 GCA_013399715.1 Alectura lathami | reverse complement strand
TTTTTTTCTTTTTTTTTTCTTCTTCTTCTTTTTTTTTTTTTTTTTCTCTTGGAATTATTAATTTGTGCTACTGAAACTGAAAAAGCAAAGTCAGAGTTATATGAGAATATAGTAATATATGACATATATAGATGTGGCTGAGAGCTGGGGAAGAAATGGGAGGAGAGGCTAAAGAAGGGGTTAATTGTTCATTATTCCTTGGCAAGGAATAATGCTGTCCCACCAGGATTGAGCCCTCTCACCATAACTGTACAGTCATAATCTGTTGTTTTCCTTCATCAGTTGGAAAATGCCCTGAAAAATATCACTAGAGAGAAGCGCAGAGCATCTGGTGGGTGGGGATTAGCTGTGGGTGTCCTCATGGTCCACTGGTTCAGCAGGAGACCCACAGCGCAGCCAGAGATCGCGGCCAAGCTCCTGCCCACCTGCTGCCTTTACCCTGCCCCTCTCTCTCCAGTTCTGCAGCAGCCTGCAAATGTTCCAGGATGAGGAAGCAGGGCCTCTCCCATATTGCCATCCCTGGCCACTGTGGGGACCCTTATGGGGACACGTGGCACTGTCCTGGGGTCTTGTCCCCCTCTCCTGCCCTCAGAGCCACTTCTGGTGAGATTCAGGAAAGGGACCTCTGTGCAATAGCAGGCAGAACTCGATGCCATTCAGTCCCATCAGTGCGCAGTGGCACAGGATGCACGAATGCAGGTTGTGTCACTGCAATTGCCCTTAGGGGCCGAAGTCAGGAAAACTCTTTTATAGAGGTTGACGCAGGCACTTTTCTACTTATATTTTCCTGCCTTTAAAGAGAGGAACCAGCTGGAGTTCTCCCAGCAATGCCAGCTTCTGATTAAAACATTATTCCTGTGCAATCAGGTGCTCCCACCCACCTCTGCTAAACCTGCAGTGACTCTTGTGCTGTTGCCTTGCTGCAACTTCATTTCCCTGAGCGAGGTCCCTCCGAGCCAGATGCTGCTGGGGAAGGCAGCAGAAGAGCAGCATCGCAGCAGGGACAAGATGAGACTTGTCCTCGCAGGAGCGGGAGCCATGTGGGCACGGTGCAGTGGTGACAGATGTTGCAGGTGCTGGAGGAAGACAGTGACTTAATGGTGGGATTTTCAAAAGCACTTTTCCCCAGGAAGTCAGGAGGAGCGGATCGATGCCTGCATTCTTTATGTCCTGAATTGACAAGCACTTTGCAGGGGGAGCAGAAAGGTCAGAGCCTGTCTGCTGCCTCCAGCCTAGCCTCAGGCGGAGCAAGGTCTGCGGTCAGTGCCTTGGCAGAGCGTGTCTCACCCACAACACATCTGCAGCTTGGAAGAAATGAAAAGAAGGCAATTACGTTCATCTGGGGAAGACTTCTCCCCACTTCACCAGCAATGGTGGGTGGCCCAGAGAAGCTGTGATTCAAAGTCAGGTTAACAAACAACTATGTACCTTAGTTGAAACAAACAAACAAACAAACAAACACAACCTCCCCAAGCCTCTCCACAGCAGAGGTTGCTGCCACCCTCAGCCAGTTTTCTGAGGAGTTGTCTTCTGAGGGAAGTAATGTGGGGAAGCCCACCCCAAAAAGCCCCAGCACGCTGCCCGCCTCCGGGCAGGTCTGTGAGCGAAGATCTGGGGAAGAAGCCGGGATGGTGCGTTGCACCAGCTGCAGCACTCAGCCCGCACCTTCCCACTCTCGCTGCTGCTCCCTTACCCTGCACCTAAGCTACTTTATATTGACCCAGTTCAGTTTCCCCGTGCCCTGAAGGAACCCTTCCTTCACTGACCAGATTAGCAATGAGCAGCGCTGCTGCTAAGGGAAATGTAATCAAGCTATTTCCAAGAAGCAGGTGCCACGTGCAGGGAGCACAGCAGCCTTACGAATGTTGCTGTGCTCTGCCTTGGATCAGAGGTGGCATCCGTGACTGAGCAACAGCAACGTGTAACTACCGTCCCAGTGCCACCACGGGTAGCGCTGGGAGACCATCCCCCTCTGCCCACCACTTTCCATTTAGCCTGTTCTTTTTATACCACTTACCTTAGCACACTGCCAGCACAAACCCATGGAGATCACACTTATTTTTCCAAGTAATTTCTGAGCTTGTCTCTTTTGTTCCATCGTGTCCCAGTTCAATAAAACACATTTATATATATATACACATATATAAAAGCATATATACATACACATGTATTTTCAGTGGGAAACCATATACAAGTTTAGAATTCTTAAAGGAATACAATGTATATTGCAACTAATAATAAAGTTATGTTTTCTGAACAGAGCGTGTTTGAGGGCATCGTTCACAACCGCCATCCCTCTGGAGGGTGAGAAGGGAAAGGCAGAGATATTAAACCCAGGTTTGGGGCATTTGGGTTACCCCTGCTATAGGCAAAGCGATGCCTGGGCACAGCTCATCACACTTCATCATGCTCCTTTCTGGAAGTGCAGCTTTCCTGGCGTTTCCACACCACCGTCACCACCCGAGCAGCAGCGATCTGTCACGTCCGTGGGTGGCCTTTCTGTTTTTAGCACAGGCTCGTAGTGTGACCCTGCAGCCAGCAGGAAGCCGGAGGCTTTGCGCCTGTTTCCCCAGTCGGTGCTAGGCCTTGTGCTGCCCTGAGCCGGCGTCTCCTCTCCAGACTGTAATTACTCAACCCAACAGCCACATCCGTGAGCGAGGAGCCACTCCCTGGTCCTGGCTGCAATGCCACAGACCGGGTCAGGTGGGGGAAGCTCTTTGGTGCCTGGCAGCACTCCAGGAATTCAGATGAAAAACAACTCCTAGATCAATGGAGAGTTTGGAAGGGCCACCCGATAACGCCCTGATGTCTAAACAAAGGAAACTGTTTGGCCTGGGAGGAGCAAAGGGGAGGGCAAGATGTCCAGCACAGAAAACATTTGTGACCTCTTGAAAGACAACACAGCTTCCAGGGCTCGGCCCACACGCTCTTACCACCAAGCCCTCTATTCCTATGCCTAGCGTGCATGCATCCCATGCTGCGTCTGCTCTGCACCAAAACCCAGCCCAGGAGGGGCTGTATGACTGGTATGACTGGCAAGCCCTGTCTCCGCAGTAAATACCAAACCTTGTAGGTGCAACTTGTTTGCCCTGTTATCATGGTGCGTACGTTACAACTGGCAGAGCAGAACTTTCCACTTGTGCACCTTCAGACCTGCTGCTTAATTGCATGCATGATCAGAAAAGGCCACAGGACACCAGGAAACAAGGATGTCTTCTCCTCCAGGCATCGGAGAGAGAAGGAGCAGTCACTCCAGGTAGCGCAGGACAGAGCCAGCGCCCTGCACAGCTTTGAAGATGCTGTGCCCAACGAGAGGCATCTCGGCAGAAAAATGTCTCTGGACAATTTGCCCAAAGCATTCCCAGCTTCTCAATGAGAGCCTTTGGGAATTTGAAAGAGATTGAACTTGCCGCCAACAAATTTATTTTAAAACTCTTGGATAAAAGTTCAGTTTTAAGTCTAGGGAGGATGAGGGTGGAAGAAGTCTGAGAGAGCAGATTGCTGGCTCCTATTATGGAAGCAAGCTTAATAAAATTCATAGAAATATTGGTGGTTCTGCTATGCCCTGCCAAGAATGCGTTGGAATAAAACCTTCTGAGCAGAAGGGAGAGATACAATATCATCTTAGCCTTGATATGAAAGATCAGCCTTCATCTCCGAAAGCATATCTCAAGGAGTGGTAGCTAACACATTTGCTTGCCTTCCCTCTAGACCCTCACACAATTCATCACTGTCACAGCCTTGCACAAATGGTATTGGGATGACCCTGGCCAGCAAAGAAGCGATAGGATAAAAGAAGAAAGAGGGAGGCATTTTTTCCTACTGGGCTGTTAATGGCACCTCAGCACAACACAGATCAGAGCAGTTTCTTCCATAGGAAAGCTACATTGTGTTCCCCTGGCTTTAAAAACCAAACCAAAACAAATGAAAACAACCCCACCCTGACTGAGCTCACCAAGCAATGCATCTGGTCCCACCACAACAGCCCTCATCTCCCTCCTGCCTACTGCACTGCGCCAATGCACCGCCCTCAATGCCATACCAGCAAGGGAGCAGGGAACACAGCAGACCCACTGGGACAATTTGCCAGAAAACCACATGAGAGCCGCAGTCGGGAGGGAGCAGGTCTGGAGCAGATGGCGTTTTCCAATGCTGCTCTCTTTCCCCTTAAGCGTGCTCTGCTGGCAACAGGAGGAGGGAGAGGAAAGCTCTCACACTAATTTCTCAGAGCTTATTTTGGGAACCGAGCAGCCAGACCCTCGGGACCAGGGTTAGCTCTTCGCATGGCACTGATCCTCTTCCAAGGCTTTCTTCAGTCTAAGTGCCCTGCAAACTTTGCTCGGAACTCGCAGGCTCACAAAGTTAACCACGATGACGAAAAGCAAAAGGAACAAACATACCTGCCCCCTTCCCCAGTTTTGATCACACTCGGCTTGAGGTTTGCAGATACTCATCCTCCTGCAGACCTTGCCTTGGTTATTTTCAGTAGTTCACCTCTGATTTCCAGCCTGACCCCACAAACCATCCGTACCCCCAGAGCCCACTGCCCTCCTCCCTCAGCACTGCACCAAGGCAGACGGCCACATCGCCTTTACTCAAAATAGCCCCCAGCTATGACAAACGGTTTGCCAGTGTGACCTCTCTTAAATTCATTTTGTCATATCTGTTTTAGCTTAGAAGGTGAAACAAACCCCTGGCTCTGCCAAAACGCTCACCCCCCACAAGCAGAGAGCCAGACAAACTTTGTTCTCCATCCCCAGCTCCAGCAGGAGCCACCCCCCAAGAGCCGAGCCCAGACAAAACCCAGCTCCCTGAACTGCCCACAGCAAGAGAGCAACTCAGCGTCACCCTGAGCAGGCGAGTCTGTCAACACACCGGCTGCGAGCTGCCGCGTGGGAAGGTGCCATCTCTACTTCTGTCTGACCACGACAGCTAGAGCCTCTTACAGATACTGGTCTCACTCCTGGCTCCTGCAGCACAGTGATACCCCCGAAAAGCACTGCTTGTTGAGTCCAAGAGCCTGACCAGCGCTTGAACTTTGCCAAGCCCAGTCCCTCCCTTCAGCAGCATTACTCATTCACATGGTTTTCCTCCTTGAAAAGGCACATTCCTACCGAGAGCTAAAGGGACAGGCTTGGATCCTCATTCCCTGAACCAAGTTAACCTCTGAAGTCAACAGGCTGCACGCAGGCAGCTCAGTTGCTCTTATCTGCCACCAAAACCACCGCAGCCAGCCAGGCATACCAGAGGGCAGAAGACAGTAAATATCTGCATCCTCAGAGAGGAGAGGAAGGACTGCCTGGACACTCCAGCAGACCTCAGGCTTGAAGAAAACACTTGCTTCAAGGGCACCGTGAACACTCTAAACAAGTCTCAGTAGTTAAACACAGGAAACACTTTCCATGCAGGCTAAGAAATCTCCAACCCTGGATTTAATGGGAAGGCAGCAGACACACAGTGACAAGTGGAGAGGGCCAGACAACTGACCTGCCAGGGACTGCCCAGAGCAGCACCCTGCCATGAACGCGACCTGCCTGACACCACCAACTGTGCACCAGAGGGCTACTCATGAAACACAACCATCCTCGGAGAAAGAAGTGACCAAAGCCAAGTCAGTGCTCTGCACCCATGTTCGGCAGGGCTGTCTGAATGGGTCACCAAGGAGGACAGCAGCGTCACATCTTCCTCGCTGCTGGTAAGCTTGGTACAGAGTCAGCCCCTGGTACTGGTGAAGGAGAAAATGCTGAAGGAACCCACCACGTCCTTTCAGAAACAAAGCCACACTGACATTAGTTGGTAACAAACAGGCCACAGCAGGAGGGAATATAGTGAAATATACTATTTTATTGCTGCACACATGCTTACACATTTCTTCTTAAATATATTGTTGCTCTGATAAACTTTACAATCTTCTTAATTCAACAAGTGGCTAGTAGTAAATAAAAAGGACAGAGGCAACAGAACACAAAAAGGACACTGGCAACAGAAGGAAAACTCTAAGCATTTTTATTTCGTGATAAAATTATCTGCAGCAAGAATGAAGTGAAATCAAATCTACGTTTTGACCTGGCTCATGCTAATTAGAGAGCTTGCCTGCGTGCTGACCATCTGCTTATGCATGCTTTTTCAGCCCTGTTTTGCCAAAAGGGATGTGGGGGGTTAAAGGACCCCACGTAATTGGGCAATCCGCCGGGGCTCACAGATGAGACCACTAAGTGCACGCAGCCAGATGAGGCATTTGCTCAGCAGCCTGCGTGGTGCTGCACTGCTGGGGAGGCAGATCAAAAGGCCACGCTGACCCTTCCTCCCTCGTGCACAACCGCAGCCTCGCTTGCTCCACGCTGAAGGATGCAGGAATGGAATTATTTAAGAGCAGCCATACGGAAAACACTCCCCAGCACCACTGCCCCTCCTCTGCTTTCCTCCTGCTTTGCCCATTACCGGTGTCCATTTTGCTTTAGCAGCTGAGGCATCTGCAGAGGAGAATTAGCACGTTCCTTGGTAATCCTGTTTCTGCATCTTGCTCAGTACAAACAGAAGGCAAAGGCCACGTTCTGTTCTCTGGTGGCTCCATGCATGCCTCATGCAGGGCTGTCACAACCGTTGCTGTGGAAAGCCGACTACCAAGATGTCAGATGGGGAATTTATGCAGGAGGAGCAGAGGGAATGCGATAAACTAAACATCCTGCTTATGTTCAGTGTCATCTTCAGCCATAAATGGAGGAGAAACGCAGGGGAACTGAACCAGCTGGGTGAAGCTCTCAGTTGTTTCTCTAGCAGGCTTTCAGGAGCCTGACACTTTGCTGAGTAAGAAAGCAAGCAGTTCTGCTCTTCCACCCTTCTTTGCCCAAAATATACAGGACTTCATACTAGATCTTTTAAAATAGCCCTTCCCCTCCTCAAAGCTACTGAGATGCCTTTATCAGTTCAAGCTGTGCTGGACTCTGGTGGTCGTCAATGCCACACTGAGCTTGAAGGTGGACATAGACTTAGATCCACAAACCACACAACAGACACACAGCTCCTCCCCATGCCACCGCCTCAAACAGAAGCACACTCCTGCTGCTCCCATACACCAACACACCCATTTCCCCCACCCTCGTACAGCTGCAGAAAGCAAACCACAACTCCTCACAATCATTTTGAAACAGACAAATTGAAGCAGCCATGCAGCCACTACCCCCTGTCACAAAGGGGCCAGTTAAACACAGATGACAAACTGCACAGACATCTGGGGTCCAGTTAATGTCACTGCACCTCACTCCTGCTCTGAGAGCTAATGCAACTCCATCCTGACACGATTTTGCCAAAGACCAGCTTCTCAACTACACCAGCCAAATCACAGTGACGCTTTCTCATTGCAACTGAACCCAGCCTGCCTAGTGCTAGCGGTGCCCAAAGCCTGCCCACGAGGGCACACAGCTTCAGTGTGTGCCAGCTGCAGGCAGATGCTCTGGGCAGGGGCAGCGAGTTTGCAGTTCTCACGTGGTGGGAGCATGAGTGCCTCACCAGGTGAGATTAGACCCATCCTCCCAGCAGCGAGACCCTGCTGAACAGTGGATTTCCACACCCTTGTCTGTGTGAAGCACCAACACCATTACAGGAAACAACACCCTGGAGCTGCAGGGGACTCATGCCCAGTTCTCACCTCGAATGCTAGAAGTGCAGTTGACATGGATTATTTTAAGCTCACACTGAAGACACTGACCAAAATGACAATATGTATTAGTAATGGCAGTCCACCATCTGTGCAAGATTCCCCATGTGCTTCACACAATGGTTTTTATTTCCCTCCAACTCAGCATGGCAGAGTATGCCCAGCCTGAGCCTTGGAGACCTGAGACTCATAACATGTCGTTCTGGAGACAAACAGCTCTCAGGACAGCCTACTTGGCAGGGAAAGCTTCATGCAGGGGTACTGCCTGCTGATCGGTGCTGAGGAGAAATAACATCATTACCCTCATTATGACTCTAGGGAGACGAAGAGATAACATGACCTACTGCAGAACACAGATTCAAAAACATTCATTAGTACAAACAGTGAATTTCCTGGAGAACAATGAAGCTAAAGGCTGAAGGCTGAGCAAAGCCAGGAGGTCGAAGAGTGGGCCAGCTGCCCTGCAAGAGACCCAGAAGGCCCCTTTTCCTTTTTTAAAAGGCTTCTGGTGACCCCCCTCTCCTGACCCACCAGGAAGCCTGTTTTGCTCTACCACAACGGACCAAGAAAAAAAGTGCTGTTTCCAAGAAGGCAGCATTTCCTACCCCTGTTAGGGAGACAAGGGGTCTCTCCCTTTTTTACGCATTGAAAGACACTGCTTTCTAGGACTGGAAGGTCTCTGGTCTCTATTGTATTCCCAAATATATTTGTTCAGAAAGCAAAGCTTTTAAATTCTTAAGTTGTGCACCACACACAGCACAAGAGAAACATCAAATCTTTGCTCTGTATTCCCCTTCTGATTGCATATACCTTGTCCATCCATCAGATATTTTAAATTTCAGTTTTTCCACTCTGAGTGTGGAAATCCAAATGCCAGCACTCCAGAGCAATGAAAAGTAAAGGAAGACCTGGAAGACACTTTGGCTTTTTTCACCTAAGAACGAGAACAGCAGGTGAAAACAGCACCTTCCACACAGCCAAGTGCTCCTATGTCTCTGTTAGGGAAGTGCTGCCCACCTCCACCAATCTTATAATGCTACAGTGAAAGAAAGGCCATCTCCTTTCTAATACACTTATTTGGAAAGTTTATCCAGTTTTCTTCCTCTGGCGCTGGCAATTCAACAAATCCCCTGGCATGAACCAGTTTCCGAAGTGTGTTTTTGGGCAACAAAACAGGATGGATCCTAACATCAGGCAGTAGCAAGTACCGCAGAACAGCTCCCTCACCCCCCATGGCTTGCAGTCTCCTATCCACATTGTGTCATACAAAGCAGCAGCTACTGAATTAGGCTGAGCTTTGGGAGCTACTTCTGAAAGGAGAGACAAAAATAAAACCAAACACAAACCAGACATGCAAATGTCCAGACATAAATAAATTAAAAAGAGACCATGCCTAGAAGTGGATGGGAAGGAGAACAAGGTAGGGGAAAAGAAACATTCAGAGACTCAAATGCTCTTGCACTCCGAGCCAACCCGCTGGGGGTTACGCAGGCTGCACATGACAGGCGGGTTTGCACACATCAGCACTCAAGCCCTATACTGGCCAGGAGGTTTTCCAGAGCTTCAAGTTTCTGGTTGGCTTCCTCGATGGCACTGTAAGTCTGCACATTGCTGGTGATGTGGAAGCGGATGTCGTCAACCAGGGGAATGGAGTCAGTCTCCTGCCGTTCCTCCACAGCCTCCGCGTTCTCCTTCACGGCAGCCACAAACTCCTCCAACTCCACCAGCTGGATGGGGTGGACAAAGGAATCATTAGGAAGACAAGGCGGCAGGTAAAGAGATGTAAAGGGCTGGGATAATGGGGTAACCCACTGCTGAGACATCCAACAGGAGCAGGGGGAACGCTAAGCGTACACGGAGACCCAAAGCTTCCTATGCCTCCTACAGGCACCACTTGGAGATGTGTCCTGCCATTCGTCTGCGAGCAATCTGCACCTCCAACAGCGTACTCTAATACTCACAAAGAAGCCACAGCTCCGGTGTCAGGGAACATGAACATACACAATATTCCCTCCAGAAAGGCTCCCTAGCAGGAACTGGCAGCAGGAGCCATGAGATGCTGCCAGATACCTTTGGGAAATGTCTTGCAACAGGCAAGACAGCAGGCGCTTGTGCTCAGCTCAGAACCAGGAGCCCCAGATGACTCTGTCTCCACCATGGCTCCCAGGCCCACCACCAACAGCAGACCAGCAGATCACAGCAATGCAGCTGCTCTGTTCTCTGCCCGACCTGACAGAATCAGGTCATCCCTGAATGATTTCGTACCAAGCTCCGCACCAACATGTGGTGTGCTGAAGGGTGAGAGGCAGCTTCCGTCTGTCTATGCGACTGAAGCGCGCCTGGGCACAGCAGGTTGCTGAGCCCTGGCCTGCGCTGTACACGCTGCCAAAATCTTTCCCCATTGCCACCACCAGTGCATCTCCACAAGATGCTGGCAGCTGCTGATGTTTTAACAGCTGGGGCAGCGCCATTTGTGCTAACACCCTTAGGAAGGTGCATTGCCATGGCTGGGTCTGAGGACGCCCACTCAGGTTTGAGAAGGGGAATGCAAGGGGAACATAAAAGTGAAGCCCTACCTTGCCCTGTTACTACCTGGGATGTCAATTCAGCTCTCAAATCAGATTCCCTTTTAAGTCAGAATCTGGATGCACACTGATGTGTTTATCATCCCCTATACGCTGAGCAAAGTAACAGCACCAAAATTATTTCCTTCACTGTTTTCACAACCCAGAAAGAATTTCACACCTTTCAAGCTGCAGGCAAAAATGTTACATTCTCACGTGAGCTGTACAAGCCATTTACAAAGATCTGTCTAAAGAAAAAACCAACCCATAGATTCTAGTTTGTCCCTGTGTATGGCAACTTAGTCCATGAGTCCTGAACTTCAAGCTACAATCATTCACAGTAACACTTAAATGCAGCCTCATAAAGAAAACTTCAGCGTTAGGCATTATTTCTGGCTGTTCAACAACAAATTTCCCCCGTGAAAACCTCTGCTGTTAGATTTGTCATCCTGGAGGAGAGAGGAGATCATGCTGATTACTCTTTTTGACAGCAATATGCCAGGAAGATCATCCCGCCCCAACTCAAGCAGGCTACGAGCAAACACAGACATACATTGCCTTTACCAAGCTTCCCCACAAACCCCATTGGGTTCTCTAGGCTGCAGTTGGTGCATTTGGGCAACACCGTTGCTGTTTTGGCTACAGTGGCTGAAAACACAGTGAAAGTCATCTGCCCACAGCACATGCAGAACTTGTGGGGCAAGTTTTTCACCCCACAGTCCACAGGGCTGTGCTAGACGGCCACCAGCATGTGGCATACTGCAGTGACACT
>VXAV01037098.1:0-10886 GCA_013399715.1 Alectura lathami | reverse complement strand
CTGACCCAGTGGGTGGCAACCAGCCCACGGCAGGGATTGGGACTAGATGATCTTTGAGGTCCCTTCCACCCCAAGCCATTGTATGATTCTATGATATTCTCATCGTTAGTGGGCTCTGGAAGGAGGAGGTGTTGCTGTGCTTAGGGGGGTTGTTTGCATCAAACTGAGGACAGATAAATAATCTGCATGCAAAGCGCTTTCCTCACGCACAGCTGGCTCACATGACAGATACAGGAATCAGGCAGCCAGGGATGGTTTATTATACCTGGGATTATAGAAGTGTCTGACAACTGCTTACTGTAAGCTGTCCAGAGGTAAAGGATGCTCTGCATTTTGATGAGAGTGAGTGAACAGCAGCATCAGGGAAAGGGCTGCTGCGCTCTGCTTTGCTTGAGGATGTGTCACAAAAGTGACTTGGGACATTCTGAGTAAACAGGACCCAAGGGCAGATTTCCAAAGTTTTACTGAAGTGTAGTCATGATCATGAGACCGCTCCTCCATTAATGAAATGAGGAGAGAGCCCCCCAGTAAAATCTGCAGTAGCTAATATGCAATTGGTAACAAAACCCTGCGCAAACACATCCTGTCACGTCGTTGCAGCAAATCATCTTCCCTCATTGCCATGCAGAGCGGGACTCCCAGCGCGGGACAGGTGCAGCCTCAGGCTGGCTCCAGTCCTGTTTGTGTCCCCTGAGACCTTGCTCTGCTCCAGAGCTGAAAAGCAGGGTTTTTGGTTTTGCTCCTAGCACATCCCACGATGTGGTCTTCCACATCTACGCACCAAGATCCTGCCTGCATCCCTCCCTGCTGCCTTTCCCAGCACAGCAACCTCCTGCAGAGGGCACAGCTGCATCCTCAGCAAAGGTAACGCTGCCCTCCAAGACAAGGAGGAGAGGCAGCTCCAGTTGGGTGGAGTAGCTGGAAATAGCCTTTTGCAAACCATTTTTATCACTTCATTTGGGGCTATGTTTTGCCAGCAAAATCTCCACACACTGCTTATCTTTCTTAGTGGAAGGCTGTTATTACTGCAAAACGAAGCAGCATGTACGCAGTGCCTCGGCAGCACAGAGCCGGTCGTGCAGCAGGAGGGACTCAGGCAAGCACAGAGAGTGGCTTCAAAGTGCCATTATTAATTCACGCTCACATTCATTGTAATAACACTGTGGATTGTGGCAAATTCAGCTGGTGTTGTCCACTTGGTGCAAGCAAGGGGCTTTCCAGGGGAAGGAGCTTGTACAAACACACTGGCTTTGCAAGTGCAGCTTCAGATCTGCTCATCAGCGCGAGAGTGGAGTAGCACTGGCTTGGGTTGGAAGGGTCCTTCAAGACCATGAGTGGGGTTGCCACCCACCAGACCAGGCTGCTCCCCATCCAGCCTGGCCTTGAACGCTTCCAAGGATGAGACATCTACAACTTCTCAGGGCGTCTTTTCTGTTTCCCAGCAGGGGGCAGGGTGCCTGTGGCACAGAGGTGTGGTCACTGCGATTCCGCAGCCAGGGATGGCTCAGACTTGGATGCTCACTGGGAGGTGAATGTCTCACATCACCTTCTCCGGCCTTTGAGCTTCCCCTAGCTCTCAGTTCAGGAATTGCACCACAGGCAAACTTTCTTTTTGGCACGGAGGGAGCAGCATGTTCTGACCCCATGGCTGCCCCTGTGAAGGTTACCGTCCCCAGACGAGGTGATCCCTGCTGGTTTGCAGGACAGCTTGCTTAGCCCTATAGTTTGTGGGGACTCATTTCTGCACTCACATGCTACAAATACAGAGACAGAAAGGACCATCACAGGCTCCTGTTTGTATGCCCACCATGTGCTTTTCTTTAGGCTCATCACACCAAGGGAAAAAAATGCCTGTGGCAGTGGGTAATTTGGCACAGGTATTTTTGTGGCCAACTTGCAGCTTGTACTTCTGGCTTCTCTGCCAGTAGGGCAGGCTGAGGAGAGCAAGTCTTGATGGCTGCTTACAAGTCATGGAGAGGAGGTGTAGTGGGAGCACCTCTTGCTTGCTGCTGGGGGGCAGGATTAGGGGAAGAAACAGCGGGGTTTTTTGCCACCTGCCCAGACCAGCTGTGCAGTACCCATCTGTCAGTGCTCTGGCAGTGCATGTTTTGCTCTTTTTGGCCAGGGTATTGGGTCCCAACAGCACTGTAGATGGCCCAGCTTGGTCTCCCATTTACCGCAGTGAAATTAGTATTGCAAATGGAAAGGGAGTGGTTTGTGGAAGATTTTCCACACTGATTGTGCCCAACAGCAGTAAAATGCCTGTCTTACATCAAACAAAACCATCCTGAGAGGTGGTCCAGGTGTCATCCCCGCCAGCCTGCCAGGGCTGGGCATCTCCCAGTGGCTGCTACCCCAGCCAGGAGGAGAGGAAACAGCTTGGGAAGAGGTGAGAAGAAGGTGGAGCAAGTGGGAAGGGCCCTTCAGGTCTCTGAGGGTTTAAAGCTGCAGCCTTGGGGGCACAGCAGGGTGGGAGCATCAGTGAGGCAAGTCCAGGAGGTGCTGGGGGAGCTGGGCAGAAAGTCAGCAGCAGAGCTGTGTGCAGAGAGATGCTCTGGACCCAGCAAAGCCAGGCAGGGACAGTAAACCCTTCTGAAAGCACTGCCTGATCAGAATATTTGCATTGTTTTTCTGGCCTTTTCTGATGTACTAATGAAGTGCTTTGAGGCATAGCGTGAGCGAATGTGCTTCCTCAGCACGGCTACTCTAGGCAGTGTCTGTTGAAGGAAGCCTGCTCTGCATGCGTGGTTATTAAGATACATTATTTACAGGGAGACAGGGGGAAAGCAAGACGTGCAATCAGTAATGACAGTGTAACGCTGCATCCTGGCTAAGGTGGGCTCATTTCAGAGGCGTACATTTTAACAAGGCCAGATGCAAGGTCACTCATCAAAGGCTGAGGCGGATAGGTCACATTTATCTGATGGGAGCTGCATCCAGCAAAGCAGTGCCCTTGGAAGAGGACTGGAGCTTGAAGCAGGCAGTGGCACAGCCAGAGCAGGGCTGTGGCTAAGGGGGCAGGCGCAGTGCTTGTGTGAGCAAGGCAGAGGTGTGCTGAGGCATGGAGCGAAGCAGCAGAGGGACGTGACCTCCCCACCTGGCTGTCCAAGCACCAGCAAAGATGTGATGTGGCCACTGCCTCCCTCAGCATCGAGGAGAGGGTGTGGGTCAGCAAGATGGTGCCTGTGTCTGGGTGCTGCACATAGACATGCTGGTGAAGGTCAGGCTTGACTGACTTCATCACCAGACTGCAAAGACAAACCCTCCAGTCCTGGGCAGATGCATTGCACTGCTGGAAGTGTCGTTTACACACCAGCTCCAGAGAAAAGGAGGAAGGCTTGGGGAGGATGCCCTGGTGGTGCACGTGCATTTCTTCTATCACTGTTTCAGAGGGTGAATGAAGCTGGATAGTGCTGTCACCAAGAATCACAGCTAGCACGGGCTAGCTCTGGAGGTGCCTCACTGTGTCAGAGTCCCACTGACACCAAGGAGGTTCTACCTGCCTTCCCTCGTGTGGCCTCCCCATGAAGGCCACTCCTCTCTCAGACCTCAGTTTCTCTCTGGACAAACTCTGCAGACGTCCAGATCTCACTGTGTAGGGATGTGGGAGAGCAATTCTGCTGCACAAGTGCTGGCTTTCATGGCAAGCTAATTCTAGAGTCACTAATGTAATGATGATTAATGACACATACACCACCCTTTCCTTCCTCCTTTCATTGACTGGGAAAAAAGCCCGGAGCAGAGCCGGAGATTAATTAATTCTCTCAAGTGGAGGGGAAAGTAATCAGACTAAAATCAGATCGAATTTAGGATTCATGGATGAGCGGGAAGATGCGCTGAGTGACACATAAATGAAAGATGATCCAGCCCTTGCTGGGTCAGGAGGGACACAACTGCCAAGCAGATTCCCCACGAAGGGCTGCAAGGGCCCCTGGCATGCCTGGGGCATCCAGCCAAGCCCTGCACCGTACCCGAGCAGGGCTCTCACTAATTCGGTTCTGCTGGCCTGGCCAAGGCTGCTACATGTACGAGGGTCCTGCAGCATCTTACGAGGGAGCTCAGGACTCAGCCTCCCCTCGGCCTCTGCCTTGACTCCAAAGTTGTGTTCGTCTTCACTGCAAGCTTGTTGCAGCATCACCAGGACACGTTAAGAGCTGCTATGGAAAGTGGCATGCTCCAAATCCCTGTAGCTGTAGGTTGTTTTCTTTGTGTTTTTCATATTTGCTTCACCTGTGAATGCCAGAATAAGGCTAATCAAGGCTGTGGGGGTTAATCTGTATGTACCTAATTGTATTAAAACCTCACATCCTCCAAGAATATCTATTTCACCTTGAGAAGACATCTCCTCCCCTATTTTCCTACAAATCGGTTCACTAGCAGGGCAGAATTGAGTCTTACAGCTCACGCAGGCTCAGGGCTCCAGCAATCTCCCCTGTATTTAAGCATGACTAATTGGCTTGTGCTTACCATACCAGGGATTTAAAATCTGCATCCTTTTCAAATACTGGTCAGGCCCCCAACCGCTTAGTTTCTAAGAGTATGCATACACAGCCACCAGCAAGTCAGCTCTTCCAGAGTGCCTTTCCCTTTGCAATTCAGTGCAATGTCGACTCATATTAAGAGTCTGAAATCTGTGACCTCAGTGAAATGATCAGTGGTCACTGAGGGGATATCACGTCATAGTCTTTTGACATGATGCCTCAAAAAGGGCTTGCAAAGAAAGCGAACACTCTGAAATAAATGGTAATAAGCAGTCATTTTGCATCACAAATAGTTTTACTAACTGCGTCCTGTTCCCCTTAGGAAAGGTGCAGCCCCAGAACAAGAGCTCAGGGAGCCTGCAGGATCTCCATCCTCAGAAGTTTCCAAAACTCAGCTGGCCAAGCCCCTCAGCAACATACTCTGACTTCAGCACTCTGTTTGGGGGGCAATAGCGCAGCTCGCACAGCCCCAGCTAGCTGCTAGCGGGGCACAGCTGCAGCATCCCGATGCTGCGGGCGGGCAGGGCTGCTTTCCACTGGAGGCTCAGGACAAGAATAGCAATGAGTTGTTCTCGGCCCCCGCAGAGAGGCTTCTGCCTACAGGAGCCGTCAGCGCAGCGGGACGCAGCGGGGCTGGCAGCAGCTCGCTGCCGCGCAGCTCGGGCAGCTCCAGGCTCCCGTCGGGAGGGAGCACGGCCCGTCCAAGCAGCCCAGATGTTCTTCTCCGAGGGCTCGGTTCCCCTGGGGCTTGGCACGGGAGCCCTGGCCCTGCTCAGAGGGAGGGTGAGGTTGTCATTTATTATTGATCCGTCGAAGGGCGGGGAGCGCCTCGCACAGTGCGGGGGACGCGGGGAGGCACGCAGGCTCTCCCAGTGCTTCTGCAGCAGTGCTCCTTTGTGATAAAAGTTTAATAAATTGAAAGACACAGTTTCCATTCCATTGGTAATTAACTTCTGCTGCTGTGTTCCCTCCTAATTGTCTCTATTACTCCAGATAAAACTGAGATCAATAGAAACCAAGGTCTGGAGACTGGGAAAGTCTCAATTAATTAATTATCTCTGTGTGCATCCTCCATCTGCTGGTTATCAAACAGGACTGGCTGGTCCTCACAAAAGTCTTGGGCCTCTCCATGGCGTCTGGCAGCCCATGGGGATTTTGCAGTGGGCTGAGTAGTGCATCTCGGAGCACAGAATGCAAAAGGACAGTTTATACTGCACCGCTGCACCTTTCCCAGGCATTTTGCCTCTCCAGCATGGCCCAGGGTGCTATATGGCAGACCAGTTCTTCCAGGGTGGGGGCTGCATGTCCAGTCCTCAGGTTCTGCAATTTTTTACTAAGATACAAATGAGAGGAAACATCTGGAGGCAGCAGTGCTGGCACAGCTTTTGTCAAGGCGATCACTGTCTCTGGGCTGGGGCTGGGAGCAAGGTTGAGAAGGGGAGCTGGAGCTGCAAAGTCTTTCTGCTGCTGGCCTCTGAGTGCCCCCACCTGTCTTCAGCATACTCCATGCTATGCAGTCGGAACCATTTATCTTTGCACCCTGCCATGAGTGAGCAGGCAAAATCTCTAGAGAAAATTCCAGCTAATTCTAGGAGGAAGAAGACAAAACCTACGGCACAGAGGGAAAACAGCCAGCCTCTCTGCCCCTCTGGCTGGGGAAGCTTCCTTCCTGACCTCAGTCATGGTGATGGTCGAGCAAGGCCAGGCTGGTCTTCCCCTGTGTGGTATTTCAGCTGGTTCGGTGCCCCTGCAGAGAAGAAAACCAAAAGATGGGGTTCTGGGAAAAAGTATTAAGGGAAAAAATCCCTTCTGGCTCTGCAGGTGGTCAGCAGGGCTGAGGCAAGGACAAGCACCCTGACAGAGAGATGTGAGCAGACAGTGACGGGCCATCCTTTTCAGCCTCTCTGGGGGATGCTGTTATTCTGCCTGCACGAGTACTTGCTTTCCTAACACTAGACTCACTTCTGCCTTGATCCTTCGTTATGGTATGAATCTCAAGCCTCTTTGTCCCCTTCTCTCTGCTTGGGAAACCATTCCTCTTTGTATGTTTATGAATCTCTTAATTTTCCGTGTCAGTGTGGTCACAGGCCGTTTATGCAGATTCTATGTGATAAAAGAATCGTCACTGAAATCAGATAATTCCTTTCTCCCCTCATTATTTATCACCCAAAGCATATTTAAAAGATCGTGATCTCCTTTCTCAGCCCTGCCTGTGGCAGCCCAAGCCCTGTGTGCGAAGCAATGCCTCCGCTCCCCAAATCCTCCCAGCACTTGTCGCAACTGTCATTCCGTTCTGACCGCGCTTAGCTGAGCTGCAGATAATAACCCAAGTAAGATCTTAACACCGCCTTGTACGTCCCTGTCTCTGCTGCAAACGCTTCATCTGGTGCATTGTATGCCCGCATTAGCCACAGACTATTGGGAATCAAATTAGATTACAGGAAAAAAGAGATATCAACTACCCTTGATCTCCGAGGTTTGAGACCAATTGTTCGTGACTAAGATCTTCACTAAGCCCAATTTGAGAGGCACATATAATTTGCCTGGAGTGAAACAAATTAATGGAAAAGCCTCTCAAATGAGGTAAATCCATTCTGGGGTCTTGGTCGTGCTTGTTAGTCCATAACTGCCTCTGCTATCCTCCAATATGATAAGCTATACGTTAAGGGCAGCACTAGAGTATTCTGCAAAAACTAGGAATGTGAGTGGTATTTAAAAATTTGTGAAACCTCTGCATTGCTGTCAGCTGTATGTTAAACTGCAGAAATACTCTGGACAACAGAATTTTTAGGATTTGAAGTGCTAGCGTGGTTAAACTACAAATTGAACTAGTCTCTTAGAAACAAAAATAACCTGCTATCCAAATGAGGAAAACAGAAAAGTGCCCAGACCCTGGCAAATTAAGTGCCAAACCACAATGAATCAGATGAAATATTTTTAAGAGGAATTTGCTAGCAGCCTGAAAACAAAGAATGCCATTTTTCCTACATTTTAGGAGGCCATACTGTCAGGAGGCTGGTGGGGATGAGAGATGACTGTGTATAAAAGCAGGACAGGAGGAGCAGACAGATTTACAGACAAATATAACAAACTTTGCAGTGCATTCTGCACTTCTTCTGTCACGAAGGTCCCCACACAGCAAGGGCTTATTTCTCAGATAAATCTGAGAAATGGTCTCAAAGAGCTGTAGTCTTAGAGCAAAATGAGTACCTGCACAGTTACAAATGGCCAGGAGCATGTGGGACTCACACAAGACTTCTAGAGGAAATCAGATCAGCTGCAATCTCAAATGTATTGTTAAAAGCATTGTGGAAGGTGACAGATGTGACAGCAATCCATAAAAAAATCTCTGTGGCCATCTGGAGAGCACGTGGCCGTCAGCTCTGAGTGCCACAGCAAGCAACTGGTGCAAGGTACAGTGATGAGCAGTCTTCATAGACACCTGGATAAACATAATTCGTTAAGAAAGCATCCTGAGACACTATGTAAAGAGCAGTCAGGCCCCTCACATCTTGGGGAAGTCTTTGAACAAGTCAAAAAGGACGTGGAGAACGGTGATGTGTTGACATTGTGTACTTGGATCTCGAAAAGTTGTGCTGAAGGCCCTCAGCAAGGTGTCATGGCACGGAAGGGGACAGCCTCTTGTGGGCTGAAAACCAGCGTTAAGGAGAGGGAACAAAAAAAAAAGCTGGTATTGCCCAGTTTTCATGGTGGATGAGTTCATAACCAGAGGCCTAGAGGTTTACAGTGAAGCCTAGACCCTGACACCCAGAAGAGATGGTGGCAGCAGAGGCAGCGGTGCAAATTTTTCAGGCTGTTCAGACCCGATAGCAACCTGAGCTGAAAGCACCACGCAACAACGCCGAGCAGCAAAGGGAAAGCATCTATCAGGAAACGCGGTGAGGCGATGGGCTGGCTCTGCTCCCCTGCCTGTGCAGGGCAGGTTGGGCAGGTGCCTACGGCCTCTCAGATCCTGCACCAGCAGTGGGAGAGGAACCGGGACAAACGCTCACCGCAAGCAGGTTTCGGTCCAGGACAAAGCCACTGCTTGGAAATCGGTTTGCTGAATTGCTTGCTTGGTGCCTGCAACACAGGAAAAACCAGAGAGGGGGCTGTAATTTACTTGCAAACCAGAAGAGATCTGGTTTCCTCTGCATCTGATTGGGTTGGGCTTTGTTTATCAGCACGGCCAACACCCTCTGCCCTCTGGGTGTCTTTGGGCGTCCACTGAAGCAGGGTGGGCCCATCCTCTCTCCCCCAGATATGACACAGGTGACAGGGATGCTGTTGTGGCTGCCTGTGCCACCTGCATTGCATCATCCAACACCCCATCGCACCCCTGCGTCCTCCCTTACTGCTCCTCCAGCTCTTCTCTCTCCGCATTTGCTCCAGTCCCCTCCTGCCCATCTGCTGCCAGGCTCTGCGTTCCTCCTTGTTCTCCGTTTCCACTTCCCCCATGGATGCTCCTCTCCTTCTGTCTCGCACCTGAATCGCAGCCCCTAATTACTCCCACTGTGCTCCTTGCCTCTGAGCTCTCTGAGCTCTCTTTCTTCCTAGCACTTGCTCCTTTTCTCCTCACACCCTTCCTTCCCAGTGCCCTAACAAACATTCCCTTCAGGCCCTGGAGGTTCTGAGGGCTTTGCATGGCTCTTAAGTCTCTCATCCTTCCCAGCCAGGTGTGTGCACCCCTCTGGGGCCAGCCACCCTCCTGCTGCCCTGTCCGTAACACACGGGCGGCTCATTAAAGGAGCAGAGCTGCAGCCTTGTCAAGAAATACCGCAGAGCGAACTCCAGACAGCTGATCTTCTGGCGAGTGCACAGAGGAAAGTAGGTTTTGGAAACAGCAAAGCTCTTTGTTTTGTTTCAATGCCATAAATTGATTCCAGCCAGGGGCCTCCTGCTTTATTCTCCCTTCCTGTCACCCAGCGCGCATCCCGCGGTGCTCACGGCACTCCTGGGGTCCTGTGTGGGGATGCCTTGGCGTGGGGTGCAGCCCCATGAGAAGCCTGAGACACAGGGCTTGATGCCAGCTTGTAACAAAGCGATACAGTTTTCACAGCTGGAAACCCTCCCCGCTTCATCTCGTGATGTAGAAAACGCTGATAAAGCCACAAACCCTGCAAGGAAAAGGGTTATACTGAGGCAGCCCCCTCCGCTCTCCTCTCAAACAAAACTCCCCCAGGCACAGCCATGTCTCCCCTGGCACAAACCTTTTTGGGACAGCTGGGGATGCTGTGGGAAGTGGATGTCTGTCCCAGGACCTCAGCTCCCACCGTGCCCCCAGTGCCATGAAGGTGTTTCCTCTGCAACCCGGAGAACTCCAGGAATGCTGGCAGGGAGACGGAACTGCTGCAGCAAAGCCAAGGTTGTTTGTTCACAAATACCCTAACAGTCTCCTATTTTGCAAAGGAGCTGAGCAGGGGGTGGGGGTGGGAGTACTTGAAAAGCAAATGAACTTATGTTTTATGCTTTTTAAGATGTCTAACAGAGTACAAAAGTTCATCTTTAATAGGAGGGCAACACAGAGTGCTTAGAGCTGCAGTTTGACACAGATACAGAGCTAAAATGCCTTTGAAGTATCTTCTGATTCCTCATTCTGCCTGAAGTAACTTTAGATTTATGCAGCAGATGGGAAATAGTCCCTCGTTACGTGGCTCTCTACTCCAGCGCTGACTCCAAGATAAGGCAGCCTCGTTGCATCTGCACGCTTTAGAAGAGCTCTTCGACGCTGCTTTAGTCTTCAGGGGCCTGAGTCTGTAGTTTGCATATTTTTTTTTTCCTGTTTTCCTCAAAATTACTCTTGATAAGTCTAGCATGTTTTGAGCAGTCTTCAAAGCAGAACGAGGAGGAGAAAAGTTTGTCGGCGGAGTAGAGGTGATTCATTTTAATTCATTTGAAAACAGCGTTGTGTGTTTGGGGGGACGAGCTCACGGGGAAGTGACGGGGAACGGCCTCGCTGTGACCCCAGCCTCAAACACGTCGGCTTTGAAGAACCCTCTCTAAAGGCTCCCGTGGCTGCAAACCCCACCCTGCACGAGTGATGCTCCCGGAGGGGCTAGCACGGCGTGCGAGGGTGGGGGAGGCAGAGCATCACCGGGCTGTGCTCTCCTCTCCTTTGCTGTGTTATACAGCAGCCTTGCTTTCTTGCCCTGGAGCTGACACCAGCCTTTCTTCCAGGAACTTCAACCCACCCTCTGCCCCTTCGTTGCAAGGTGGGATGAAGCCCCTGCTCGCCACACACATTGCACAGGCCTCTCTTCCTCTTCTGAACCTGTCCCTGCCACATTGTCATGTACTGAAGCTCTCCCTCCAGGGTGAGCTGCTTCATCCTACAAAGAAAGGCTGAAGGACCTGGGGATGTTCACCTGGAGAAGAGAAGGCTCCAGGGAGACCTCACTGGGGCCT
>VXAV01037097.1:0-10924 GCA_013399715.1 Alectura lathami | reverse complement strand
GTACAGGTTTTCTAGTGAAGGAGAGATTTCATTTATACATACCTGTCTTAGATTATAGTCTTTTTTTTAACGGAACTGTCTGATTGGTCCCTCGTTGTCATTTTGAGGTTGTGATGAGGTTTGAGTTTTCATCTGACTTTTCCATGTTTTCCTAAGGTTGCACCAAGGTCCTGGCAACAGGACCGTCTTCTTCGCAGGTAGATAATGCTCTTGATCCCTGTGTCGGTCGTGGAAATAAGTCATCTTGGAAAGAGCCTGGCTCTCTGACTGTTCTGTTTGAGACTGTCATTCTGTCAGCTTTGGACTTGTTGTTGGTGGCCAGAAGTCACGCCTTGCTCCATCTCAGTGCTCATGGTTCCTTGGGACAACTGGAGATACGAGGGATTCTCTCTTTACTCAGTGAACTAGCTGTGTTGTGGCATCTGCAGAAAGTGTGGTGACTCGGTACCCACTGTTCTGTACACCAGCTGCTGGGCATGGTCGTGCCTGGCAGCGTAGCCATCTGTGCTGGTTGTACGGATTTTGCCTTCAGCCTTCAGCAGTGGTTCTGTTTGGAGGGCAGTTACTGAAGTGGGGAGTTGCTGTTCCTCCAGCCATCAAAACTGCCTTCCTCTGCTTTGCCTTATTTGCAGAATACTTAAAATCTTACAATCACAGAATCATTCTGGTTGGAAAGGACCTCAAGACATCACCTAGAACAGCAACATCAAGGCAGTCAACACTTCTCTACTTCTGAGAGGACTTCTTCAGAGGAGTAAATCCTGGTTACTGCCAATACATACAAAATGCTCCAGGTCTTACCTGACAAGGTCAGGGATCTCTGTTTTGCTTTTCTGCTCATGGTCAAAGATCAGAAGTATTTTGTCCTTTTCCTCAAATTCCTTCCTTTTGTGGGCTGCCTTAAATGTCTGGGCGGGGGAGCACTCTTCTTGCTTAGCCTTGGTCTTGGCAGCTCTGGCTCCCAGGCTTGCTTTGTGTAACTCAGGTTTGCAGCCAGTTTTGAGCCTCCTGTCCAGAACAAGCACTGAGTCAGTCATCAGGCTCCTGACTCTGTGTCACCATGCTGGGGGATCTGGTTCTCCAGGGCAGATGTTTGTGGCCTTCTGCCCTTTGGGTGAATGTCGCTGGGAGCAGGAAGGTACTAGCCAGCTGTGCTGTGCTACCTGAACCTGATTCTCACCACAGTGATTTTTCCACCTTTGTCTAGTCAGTGCCCTGCTCTGAGCATGACCAACTCGAGCGGGTGGCTCAGGGCGACCTCCAGTTGGGTCTTGAATATCTCCAGGGATGGGCACTCCCTTGCCTCTGTGGGCAGTCCCTAACAGTGTTGGATCATCCCAAAAGTAAAAAGCTTTTTCTGACATCTATGTGTGATTTCCTGTATTTCAGCTTGTGCCCATGACCTCTTAACCTGTCAGTGGGCACCACTCAGAAGAGCCTCTTCTCTCCCTCACTCCCTCACTTCCCTTTGTACACTTTGATCACATTCACCTTCAGAATCCCAGTCCTGACTCTTCTAGCTCTCGCAGCCTCTCCTTGTATGACAGGTGCTCACGTCATCCCTGAGGCCCTTTGAACTCTGTCCAGTATGTCCCTGTCTCTCTGGTAATGGGGAGCCCTGGACTGGGCACTCTCCTCCAGGAGCGGTCTCACCAGTGCTGAACAGGGCAGAGGAATCGTCTCCCTCCATCTGGTAGCAGGGCCCTCCCTAGCGTGGCCAGGATGCTGTCAGCCCCCCTTGTTGCAGGGACCCATTGCTGGTTCATGCTCAGCATCCTCCAGAACCCTCAGGTCCTTTTCTGCGAAGCCACCCTCCAGCCAGTTGTCCCCAAGCCTGCACTGATGTGTGGGGTTGATCTGTCCGAGTGTAGGACCGTGCGTCTCCAGCTGTTGATCTGGCATTTGTGGCAGCCTGTATCCCCATGCTGGTAAGGCCTCTCTGAATGCAAGCACCATTGTCCTCTTTTTTTGTCATCTGCGTACTGGCTGGGGGTTCACTTTGTCCCCAAATCCCGTTCATTATGTAGTACTGCATCCCATAAGGATGCCTGGGGTGTACCACTAGTGACTGCCTTGCAGCTGGACTTTATGCCACTGATCCCAGCCCTCAGAGCCCAGCCAGTTTCCAGCTGCCCCAGTTCCTCAGTCTGTACTTACCAGTAAGTGGCACTTGGTCTCTGTGGCCACCTGGAGCTGTGGGCGCACCTCTGTCAGGCGCCAGCCATTCTGTATTCTGTGATCCTGTGCAGAACTGAAGAGAGAGGGGTGGTTCAGATGCCACAGGATCACAAGGAGGCTGGGAGGAACCTCGGGATGTTACTGAGTCCAACCTCATGCTCAGGCAGGGCCAGCTGCGTGGCCAGGGCTCTTTTGGGTGTAGGAGAGCTGCGGCCCGTTGCCAGGTGAAGGTCATACAGCCTGGGGTGATACCTGTGGATTCGCCAGAGAAAGGGCGCTTGGCAGTGCGCAGGGTGTGTTGCCCATGTGCCCGTAGTGATGCCCCAGCTGTCCGTAGCCTTTCTGATAGAACTGGAGTAGTGACAGAAGTGCTTTCCCCTTGCAGCCAAGTGTCGGCTGGGAGAGGTGGCAGAGGAGAGTTAGGCTGGAAGGGATGCTGCAGACTTTTGGTCAGTGGGTGGTTGTCTGGCACAGCAGTGCCTCTCTTCGTACCTGTGTGTTGTGTGTGTCAAACACTGCTTTAGGTGGTGGGGCTGCCTTTCATTTCTTCTGGAATCCTGAACAGTACCAGTATTCTCCTGCACGTTAGAAGCCGAACTTCATGGCTCAGCGATCCTTACTCAGTTCCTTCCAATCATCTTCTTTTCAGTGATTTTTTTTTTTTTTCTGATCTAAAACTGATTCAGTAGTTGGCATTGAGGTACTGACCTTGCAGAGATGGTTTAACATGATAGGAAGTCACAAATTTTTAGCTTTTCTTAGCACAAATTCTCATTAGCTGTTTCTTTCCTGCCTGTATCACTGGTAATGCTGTTTCAGGATTTATTTTCTTCCAATTTGTTTTTAAGGATGTTTGTGTTGCCCTCAGTAGTGGTTGTGGCTTTAAATAGATGGCTTTTTTCACGTCTGGAATTGGTGGAAATTTTCCTTTAGGAATATAAAATGTGGTAGAGGAGTTAAGTTCCCCTCTTGTACCTCTTTGGTGGGAGGCCAGGGGACATGCTGAATCTGTGTGGGGGTTTTACTGTTTATTTGTTTCCTTTTGGCTTGTGCCCAGGGTATGTCCCAGCTCTACTTTCTAATAGAGGCACTTGTTTGCTTATTACCAAGTGGACGGCAGGGCTGGAAACTTCACAGTACCATTTAGTGGCTGTTTTCAGAGTGAACCCACTGTATTTTTGGTAGTGTATTAAAGATGTAAGGGGTTGCTGAAGATATAGACAGAACATACAAATAGAAACAGGACTTCGAGCTCCCAGACCAAATGAAGCTTTGCCATGTGACACAGGTACTCTGAGAACCAAGTTTCCATTTTCCAAATGTTTGTAGTCCTAACTCATAGTGGCCTGGCTGTTGCAAAGGAGGAATTTCAGAGTGATGTCTCTAGTACAGTTGCTGTGATCTTCAAAAACAAAGCCAAAAAGAACATCCTGTGGTTCCTCAGGTCTGTCCCATTGTCTTTCGTTTTTGTATCTTGGTGTAGTGGTGGCAGTTTGCCTGGAGCTGTTCGCATCAGAGAGGATCTACAAGCTCATGCCTCAGCGCAAACGGCCGATGCAGTTGCACGTTGCCTTCTGACGGCAGCTGGGTCACTGGCTCCTTGGTAGCCCTTCTCCCACTTCCCTGCATTTTCTGTCTCGGTGCTGGGGGAAGGTAGGACTGGTCTTCAGGGGGTGTTCCTGGCTGATGGAGCCACGGATTCCCGGAGCCTCCTGCTATGATCCAGCTTTCCCCAGCGCTCAGAGCCACCTTGTGCAGCTCCTCTGCTCTGGTGCTTTGCTGCTGGGGCAGTAAGGGGAACGCAGGACAGGAAAAGTGGGAGCATCCCCAGTCCCTTCTTTGTCTAACTTTAGTTTATGCCTTATTTCCATCTCTGGATAGAAGCAGGCTTACAGATTGCCTGGCTTGTGCTGAGCCCGGCTAGAGTTCTTAGTGAGGGGTGAAACCCCTGAACAAGCAGGCTCGCCTCTGCCCAGGCCAAGGCACGGGCAGAGCAAACCCACGCATGCCTGCAGTTGTCTTTGTGGCACCGTTCTCACATTGTGCTGCCTGGGCTCTAACGAGATCGTTCTGTTTGCAATGCAGATGGATCCTGAGTATCGGGTGAAAAAATTCTTGGCTCTTCTGAGAGAAGAAGGAACGTAAGTACTCTGATGTTAAAGCGTTGGTTCAAATTCTGTTCTCCAGTCAGGAGTAAGGCTGCTGCTCCCCTGTAAGGGGGAACTGCATGAGGGGGTGTTTGGTGTCGGTGTTGTACAGCTCTGTAGGTACAGGAGGGGCATCAGGTCAGCTTTCCTGGCAGGTATGTGTCAGTTGTTGTGGGAGGGGGAGGTTCTGAAGGTTTTTTGAGAACCTGCATGCCTGAATTCTTGGCTTTTCTTAATTTATCTGTGACTTCTAACATTTAAATGAGATACTGGACCACAATTTAAGTTAAATCAAAAGAGAGTCTGCTAGAGATGAAATCCATCTGTTTTTATCTAAAATCTGGAACCTTGATTTCTGTTTTTTCTCCTGTCTGAGAGAAGGATGTCCTACTCTTTCCCCTGTAGGTATCACAGGGAGTAGTTGAGCACAGTCTTGACAGTGGCACCTGCTAGAAAATGACTTTCTAATACATGTAGGGCAGCTGTGTCTGTTCTGGCTGCCTGTGAGTGAGTTCCAATGTGTGCTTGATGCTTTTATACCTGTGCATGCTTTCTTGACGGGTTTGGCTTCTTTTGCAAGAGTTCCCTAGACTGAGGATGGACCAAGTGCAAGATCAGCAGCTGGAAAAGTGACCAACCTGGAGAATACACACTGGGATCTTTACGCTTCTGTGTTCGACACACTGGACAAAGTGAAATGCTCCCCTGTTTCCAAGACCCCAATGTGGAATTTGCATGTTTAGTGCAATACAGTACCTTGATTCTTTGTCTTCAATATGCAGATGTCATGTGGAAGTGTCTTCTAGAACACTGTGCTTCTGTCTCTGTGCAGGCGAGGCTGCATTCCCATTTGATTTTAGCATGGGGGAAATGTTCTCTAAGTTCTGAAGCTAACGCTCACTTGTGTCCAGCATCCAGTTACTGTGATAGGAGAGAAAACGTGACTTCTAGTAACCCTGATAGTCTGTGGTGAAGGCTTATTAAAGTACCACGCTGTGCTGCTCTGATCTGATGAGTGCTTTCTTGTTGGGTTGTGTCATCCTGTGCCTCTCTGAACACTGGGCGAGGCTGCTGACCCCAAGTCAGTGACCGCAGCAGTTCCGCTCTAGAATTTCCTGAATGCTCGTACCTGTTTTGTTTTATGCCCAGGTATTTTGTGGCCTGATGAGAGAGAGGCTGGCTAACGGTAGTAGGGACTGGAAGAAGGCAGGGAAGTATGTTGATCAGAGTAAAGGAAAAAACTTCTAAATCCAGTATTTCAAGGCATCACAACTTGTTGTTAATTCAAAAAAAGGCTTAGAGATGCTGATTCCAAGCTGGAAGCTCTTTATTAGTGCACTATAGCCGGCAGTTTTGGCAGTAGCTGGCCTCAGTGTCCCATTTTTCTGCCACGTTGCCAAAGGATGACATTCCTCCTTGGAGATGGAGAGGAAGCCAGGCTCTGTGTGTGCACGGGGCGTGTCCTGCCACGTTTTTGCACTGAAACAAAGGAATGTGTCTAACTTTGCTGCGTGGCGGTTCCCCAGCAGCCATCTTGCGTCAGGGAGGTGCTGCTGACGATGGCTGCGTGAGGATGCTCCCCCCGCGGCTCCACGCCTTCCGTAAGGTTCGTGGAACATACCTCAGTGCGGTGGGGCATGAAATCAAAGCCATTTAGGAGATCTTCGTCAGTGCAGCTCCCTTAACGTGACGAGACATGCTGCTGAGGGCTAGCAGCGTGTACCCAAAGAGGTGTTTCCAGGGAAGGAGGGTGCTTCGCGTTTCTTCAGGCCCAGGGGTGAAGGTGCTGCAGTCCTTGTTGCGTACAAGGCAGTCGGGGTGCGTCAGCCGCTCCGCTCTGCTTTCTTTTCCTTTGGCAGTGCTGTTGTAGCGTGATGACATTGCGAGTCCCAGTGGTTATTATCCCCTCATTTTGTGTGTGATCTTATGACTTTCTTTGTTCCTTTCTTTCCTCTGCTAGTCCCAGCGACAGCAGCACACGTTAACTTATTTAAGAGTAAATGATGTAAACCTTATTGTGTCTATGTCCAGAACTATATTGATGAATAAATATCTTGTTCAATTGCACATTCATGGATTCAATAAAAAAGCACAACTCCTTTGGTGGTCTGGCAGACATCTGTGTCCTCGGTTACATACAGAGTGCTGATGTATGGCCTGGAGACAGGAAAATGACTCCTGGGCAGTTTGTGCCTGAGCGTGGGTGGACGGAATAGATCCCAGTGGGTCTGCATAGCTTGAGCACGGCTCCAACGGCCAAGACGACCGTTGGGCACATCCGGTCCATTCTAGTTTTCTGGAGCTTGCACTGCTGAGGAAGCCCCAAAGGTGCATGTGTGCGTGTGCACCTGCACGTGATGGAGGCCAGGCTGGAAAACCAGGAGGACCTGACGGGCAGGGGCTCTTCTGTGGGCCTCCATGCAGGGAGTTTCCTGCAGGTGGCGAACGAGAATGACTCCTGCTGCTGCTCGTGCAGGATGCTGTGCCTGGGCAGGGGTGGGTTTGTAGTGGTGGATTGTTTTCAACTGTAATGGCCAGTTTCTTCATCCCCCTCCTTATTCTGTTGCTGTGTTGTTTTGTTTTGTTTTTTTCCCCTGACCCTTGAAGAAATATAAGTCTCACAAATTGAGTTGTTAGGCAAAGACAAATGCCTTTGAAAGCGTTGGGGTAGTTTTCTGGGGAGGGAAAGTGGTGTGGGGAAAGGGATGGGGTGGTGGGCAGGCATACAGAGCTCCCCATAAAGCTCATCAGCAGCAAGGCCCCCCCAGGGCAGACTTCTCAGCTGTCTGGGTTGCTGACAGCACGTCGCTGGTGTTTGTGTAACGCTGAAGGCACCAGTGCTGCTGTGCAGCAGGAGGTGGCCCTGGCAGGAGTGTGCCGTGGCCAGCGTGGGGCAATGAACCACAGCTGGGAGCTGCTAATGCGCGAGCAGCATGCTGCAAGAAGCAGACAGCACGCTGCAAGCAGGCAATCATGGTGATTGCTTTATACACTGGGGATCAGTGTGGAAACACAGAATTTAACTGTTTTTTTTTTCTTTACCCTTAATTTTAGGCCAGTGCTGTGGAAAATGGTGTGTACTCAGAAGCATCAGTGATATGTGGGAGATATTGCAGAAACACCCACAAAATTGCTCATGCTCAGGAAGAGGTGTTTTAAGTGCCAAAATTTGGGTCTCAGTCTGTCCAGACCATCAAAAGGTGATTCAGTGACAGCTGCAGGTACTTCAGTGGGGGGAGGACTGGAAGGATCGAGGTGGTTCTGGTCTAGTAACCCAGCGGTGTGTGCGCTCTGGGGGATGGCACTCTATAAATAAAAATCTCGGCAGCCAGCTGTGAAATCTCACGTGTTGGCTGCATTTTGCCATCGCTGTCTTGCGTTCGTGTGACTGCCACTGTACAGAAGTAGCAGGGTGAAGAACCACCGTTCCCATCGGTGTCGGTCTGCGGAGCTTAAAGGATGTGAAGAGGCAAACCACACAAGCTGGCAAGTGCATGTTTTTGTTTGTTTACCTTCTCTTTAATGACGTACCACAAAAAAATGCAAGTTGAAATATATTTTTCTCCAAATATATATATTTATATAATATATAATCTTAGTTAACTCAGGTATATACATTGTATAATAAATAATGCTTATAAAAAGAGAAATTTTCTGAATATAAAATAAAAAAGAAATCAACCTCTACAGCTTTATACAAAACTTTGGATACAGCAGATTGATGGAAAAAGATCTTCCATTCAGTGCTAGAATACCTGGCTACAGTAAAATAATTACAAGGCAATAAATGCTCTATTTAATATTAAATACCCTTTCTTGATTAAAAACAAAACAAAAACCAAACCAAAAAAAAAAGAACAGCAGGGATTTTGTTTAAAGTCAGGTACTTGGAGTCTTTTCAGACACAGAATTGAATAGATAGGTTAAATAGAATGTGTCTCAGAAGCTGGCTGGTTTCTGAGATGTGGAGGCTTTGTAGGACTCTCCTGTGAGCCTCCTTGTAGGGAACTAATGCCTATGGGCTGCTCAGATCCAGTGGCTCTTCATCGTGCTCTGCAGAGGAGGGACTGAGAATTTTGGTCTGGTTCTCTCCAGACACAGGTCTGAGTGCGTGGGCCATGTACTGTGCTCTCTCTGTGAGGGGGCTTTCACCCATTTTATTGCTCTTTGCAGGAGAGTGTTCCACTCTTCCCCTTGGACAAAGAAATGAGTGGAACAGAAGACACAGCTGTAAAATTTTAGACATTTTTTGCAGCTTCTGTGTAAAACCACTAGCACATAAGGATTGGCATTGGAACTTGGTTATGTTGGTCCCCTTTGTGGAGGAGCCTGCCAGGAAAGACATTGCTGAGTTTTTTTTAATTTCAAGTGTCTCTACACCGTGAAAAGATGAGCCCCAGACGAGGAGGGATATGGTCAGGCAGCACTGGTGAGTAGGCAGAGGGACGAACGCTGCTCCTTCTGCGCTGAGATGGGTTGTGGGCTGCACGTGGCCGCACCAGGGCCCAGATTCCTGCTGATGTTACGAGGTGCTGTACTTGAGGTGGGCCCCTTGCTAATGAACTGCTGATACCTAAGGAAATGCAGTGGGAGGAAAGGGATCTGCCTGGGGTTGTGCTGCTGTTCCACGCAGACAGAGGAGGGCCTCACTTCCACTCTGCCCCTGCCCCGTCACACTGGATAAAGTACTCTGAGCAAGGCTGTCAGATGGGTGAAGGCTGACAAGGCTTGGACAGGAATTGCTTCTTGCTGAGGCTTCTTGTATCCTCATCTGTCCCTGACCCTAAAAGCTGGTGTAGCAGCTACCTGGGGGGTGACCTGTTGCCGGAGAGATGCTGCAAGCTCACCCGGGAATATGAAGTGCTACTAGGGAATGTTTAGTAAATTGATGCAGGGATCTGCCCAGGAATCCTGGGATCCTGGACTGCCTGGAAAGATGGCAGCAAAACCTTTAAAATCCCCGTGTAAGCGGCTGCAGCCTCACCATGTGTGCTCTGCTCTTACCCAGGGCTTGGGCCAAATGCTGGAGGATCTCTCTGGATCCTGGTTTTCTGCCATCTGGGGGAGCTGTTGGAGGTGACTTTGGAGGGTGGGGAGAAGAGAGAGCAAAGGGGTGGCAAAAGGAGAGGCTGGCTGTAAGGCTCTGTTCATGTACCCAGGTTTGTTTCTCCAACATGATTACTCAGAGCTGGAAGGAAGGAGCCTGGCTGGTGCAGGCAGCTGGCTCCTTTCCTCCTGCTCACCACATCTGCTGACACCAGGACAGCCCACGCAGCAGGTGGAGGAACCTGCAGTTGTTCACTTGCACTGTGATAAATCCATTTCCTCTTGAAACCCCATGCTAACATCTACGTGGGCCAGGCCCCCGGAGGAGGTTGGAGCTGGAAGCTCTGCGTGCTGTGGTAGCAGATGGCTGTGGCCATGCCTCGTGTGGACCGTGCTGTTCCTGCACTGTCCCTGCTTCTCCCCAGGCAGTCTCTCATGCCAAACAGCACGGGGGAAGCCAGCAGATGAGTGATGTGATGTGCCTGCAGTGTCAGCCTCGGGCTGTCTCCTGTGGGTGAGGCTTGGTGGTGCTGGGAGTCTTCTCTGCAGCGCTGGTGCAGTGGTAGGAGGGTGTCTGCTCTGACCGTAGGGCCAAGAGCACTAGGATTTCCTTAATGCCATCCTCTGAAGTGTGAGGCTGTGGTGGGGCGGAGCACAGGGCTGATGAACCCCTGGCCCTGCTCTGGAGCAACCTCCCATCAGCTGGAGACCTGCCTACGTTTACTTGCAGGTGTGGACGTCGTAGACACGTATGCACTCCTGGCAGCTCACATAGCAGCACCAGTGGAAGATGCAGTGACACTTCTCCTTCCGTTTCTCAGTCCTGGTGTTGTGGCCGCGACCGCAGCACAGCAGGTCGCAGCCGTCGATCCCGTGGGAGGTGACATTGCATGTTCTGTCTCTTGTCCCAAAGGATCCTGTCTCTGGGTTGGGCTCGCAAAAGTTTGGGGAGTTCTCATAGTAGACCAGATCCCGCTCTGTCGGTGGCTTGAAAAGAGCATACTTGGCCCTGAGAGTTTCCACCCATCCCCGAGATTCCCGGTGCTTTTCCACCACCATCTCAGAAGCGCTGTCGTATTTATCCTTCAGGTAGTCACCGATGGCCCGAAAGTCAGGCTGGGCCCACCAGCAAGTCTTGACCTCGCAGCTTCCTGAGAGACCGTGGCACTTGCACTTCAGGTGCATGTGGTCCAGAATGGTCTGTCCAGGGGAGGAAAAACAGGCGGTCAGCAGCAGATTGCGCTCCTTGGGTTTGCTTTGCATCCCACCCCTTTTCTACCTGGTTTTAAACGTCTGAGCTGAGCTTGGTTTGGGAAGTGTAGGCCCCATTTGGAGGCATGGGAGCTCCAGTGTGTGGCAGAAACATCTCTAGGTGGGTACATCGCACTAGATGTGCATGGCGGAGACAGGCAGCTGCTCTCATTGTCTGTCTGTCTACCCACAGAATGACAGGGGCTGGGAGGGACCCCTGGAGCCCCACAGTGCCACCCCCAGAGCAGGGTGCAGGAAAGTGTCCAGGCGGGGCTGGGTCTCTGCAGAGGAGTGGACTCCTC
>VXAV01037096.1:0-10964 GCA_013399715.1 Alectura lathami | reverse complement strand
AAACTGATCTTTTCATGAAGAAATAGATATTTATAAATACTTTTTGTTCATTTTCCTTGTGAAATGAAGTCATTGCTTCTCTCTGATGGGTGATAACAAATCCTGCCCCACCAAAGATGTTCTCCTCCTGCCAGGCAGTATCCCCTGTGGAGGAGCAGGACCCCAGCCAGGAGAAGCAGCTGCCTCCAGCCATGAGCCCCCCAGGCTGTGCAGAACACCTCCAGCAAGGTGACTGCTTCTGCCCAAACTGGAAGCACACTATCTGTTAACCTTGGCTAAACCCCCCACAAACTGCTCAGGAACCCCTCAGTCTTCCAAGCCACTCCCGACAGCAGATGCTCCACGTCTGCAGGGTTTTTCTGCAGGGATGTGTATGCGTGGGTACTTCTTACTGGTTTTCCTGTGCTGAACCTGTGCTCTCGGCACAGGAGCTGGTGCCACTGAAGCCTTCCTCTGCCTGGGACCTCAGCTGCTTCTCCCGCTCCCGCCGCCGCCGCTCTCTAGCCGCTTCCTCCTCATCCTCCACACTCCACTGCGCCGTCAGCCTGCCAAAACAGAGGGAAAACCCATCTTAGTTCTTGAAAATACCAGCGATACCCCCAAGCTGTGGGAACACACCTCCCTGCAAGCCGAGGGCTTGGTGGATGAGCACTCCCAGGGCACGCACCAGTCCTCAAAGCTGTGGCCCTGTCCCTCGGCACGGTCACCCTACAGCAGCCCCTTTTCCAAAGGCTGCCATTTCAGGAGCACACCAGACCCTTGGTGGAACGGGTGGTGTGTGAGCAAGGGTGGGAACTGCCTGCAAGAGAGCAATGCTCCTGCCTAAATGACGGTGTGCAGAGCTGGGACCGGTGGCAGAGGGCAGGAGCTGTGTCTCGCTCCGCTCCCTTCCCCTGCGCAGAGGAGAAACCTGCGCTGGCCTCTCGCAGCCATCTCACCGCTGGCTCGTGGTGCCGCTGCCAGCAGACGGCCACCCAGCCCTGCGGAAGCGATAAGGCGGCTGCCGCATTCCTGCCCCGCTGATAACGCTGCCACGTGGGCGGCTCTGGGTCACAATACCCACAGCTGATGCCGGGGCTGATGTTCGCTCACCCATCCCACTCGCTCAGCTCCAAGCCAGACTGGGAAGGCTTTTTCCCCAGCATCTCCAAGCCTATTTGCCAAGGTGTTTCTGTGCAAGGCATGCACATGGGAGTAAGGAAGGAGATCTGCAGCCTCCTCCCGTCTGCGGGCACACCAGAGGGCTGCTCTCCCTTTAGGATAACCCATTTCTGCAGGAGACGAGAAGCAACATCAAGATGCATCAGCTGCAACTTGTAGAAAGGAAAAAAAAATAATAATAATAAAAAAAATTAAAGGTTCATTTCAGCCCGGTTTGAGTGAACACGGGGCGTTTTCTAGTTGGGGCCAGCTCTGCCCACCAAGCAGGGCAGAGTGATGCAGGGCACACGCAGGGCAGGGACGTCCCGGCATCCCCGGGGGAGCAGAACGCAGCCACTGGCCTCATTTGGGGTGGGGCCTTTTTGTGAACGCCATGTGTCTCCAGCCCCACTCTCCTCTCCCTCCGACGCTGCCCCTTGTTCTCAATGGGAACAAAGAGCCCGAAGCTGCCCGAACCACGGCCAGGCCCCCTCCTCATCCCCCACTCATATTTATTGTTTTCCCCCAGGTTCCCATAGAAACCCTTGTCTGTGGGCCTGGCAGAAAGCCAACGTGTTGTTGTTTTATTTTTTGTGTGTGTGCATGCATTTTATTTTTTTTTTTTAATATATAAATGAAGTCATTCATTAAACTCTGCCATGATC
The DNA here is from genome assembly GCA_013399715.1 of Alectura lathami. NCBI lineage: Eukaryota > Metazoa > Chordata > Aves > Galliformes > Megapodiidae > Alectura > Alectura lathami. Next base: position 9,159 of record VXAV01037096.1, on the reverse strand, counting down.
TCCCTCCCCTGTGTGACAGCTCCAGAGAGTCTCCAGTTCAGGAAGGCTCTTAACCCCCTCTCGCCCGGATCGCCCCAGTTACCAGAAGCAAAGTCCACGTTTCTCTCAGAGTGAATTCACTTTTCATTTAATCCCACACCCCCAGCTCCCTGGAAGGCCATTGTAAGGGGCTGTAGCAACCCTGTGGGTCCTATCAGGACTACGCAAGCTTTCCACACCACCTCGGCATGCAGCCTCCGTTTCCCACTTGGATGTGACTAATTCTCTCCCCATGACCTCACTGGCTTGCTATTCTGTCACTGCATCTTCTGAACAGGCCCAGGACAATGTCTGGGGTGACTGTTTTGGGGCAATGGAGCTTTCTGCGGGGTGGGGAAGTACCACCCTAGCTCCCACTGCCAAAGAGCGAGCTGGCATCCGAGTTGCCCACAGCCACAGAGAAGGCTGTGGTCCTGGGTTCTTCTCACGTGCTTCAGGCCGGAACAGGTCCCCACTGAGCCCCTGCTTGTCCTGGTCTCAGAAACAAAAGTGAACACCACACTCCACTTTATTAGTGGATTCAGAGCTCTCTTTCATGCTCAGACAGGTTGGCAACAGAGCAGGGTTTAATAAGAGGTGCTTTGGGGCTCAGTGCTCAAACCAACAAGCAGAGGGAAAATGATTATTCCTTTTTGACTAACCTGACAGCACAAATATTTGTTTTCAATGAAAAACAAACAAATAGAAAACCTTGGCAAAGTGCTCACATTTGGGTCAGCTACAGCAGTTTGTTAAGCTGCAAACTGACTGTGCCATTTCGGTTTGGACCAGCCCAAGCCTTCGTCAGCCCCTTCTGCGTGAGGGGGTCAGTTGTTAAACTTGCTTTCAAAGGAAAGGGGTGGAAAGATTCCCATTATCATTTCACCTGGCAGGAGTCAAGGAAACAGAAAACTGCAGGGTCACAAGATGAGTTCATGGTGTGCTACAATCCTGCCCCAGTCACCTGCCTGTACAGAGGCGTATCAGCGCTCTCTGCACTCATCGCCTTTTCCCCTAGGCCAAGGCAGGGGGGCATGATCTCCAACCAGAGTTCAGTTAGGGACAAAAGTCTCCTTCCTCCCTCCCTACTTCATTCATGAAACACTCTTTGTGGAAGGGATTATCTCTTACCAGGAAGGTGAGGAAATCCTGCAGATCTAGGGGAGGGCTGAAAGCACCCCGCTCTGATTTTGTCCACAGCTGGCTGAACATCTGGGATGCTCACACTGCTCTGCCTGGGGCTGGCTGCCCAGTTCACATCCAGCTCTTGACCTCACCTCCCGCTGGACCTGCAGCCGAAGGAGGAGCTCTATTTCCATTCGCCCTACTGAGCACCTCCTGCAGAAAAGATACAGGCAGCCGTGCTCCACAGGACCACTACTGCCCACTCCAGACAAGGCAGCATCATTAGAAAGGTCACGTTTCCTATGAGCAATTCCTCATCAGCACTTGTGGAGCTTATAACATTCATGTGAGGAAAACTTCTGGCACTGAACTGAATTTAAGGGAAATGCTGCAGACTCAAGAAGACTTTTGCACGGCTCACAGCTCAGAGGAAGTTTTGCTGGCCCCAAACCAACCTTCAGCGCTAAAGCTAATTCCAGAAAGGAAAATGAAATGCCTCCCCAAGGCTTTAGGCTTTGCAGACCTGTGCCAGAACCCAGCAACCCTCTAGCAGCGAACTCGACATTCCTGTCTCCTGAGCTCGCTGGGTACTGGGCCAGGACACTGTTGACTTTGGTCGGGGCCTCTGTCGCATAGGCTGCACACCCAGGGGTCATGGGGAGAGAGGCTTTGGGAACATGATTTAGGAGGAGCCATGTACAGCTCGTGTCACAACGGCTGGTATTTCCCAAAGGGCAGCCCAGTACAAACCCTACTTCCATCAGGGGTAAAACTCCCGTCATCTGCAGGAGAAACAGGGCTAGGCTCCTGCTTACCATCTCTGAAAAAAAAACCCCACAAGAAACAGGGCTGCATTAAATAGAGAAGATACCCTGCATCCTATTGTCCTCTTTGATGAATTTCAGGAAAAGGGAGAGGAAAGCGTCAGAAACCTATGCAAGACACCTTCCCATTCCTACATCACCCATTTCAGCCTCTGTTGCCTTGCTACAGTGCCAGTTACAATCTCAGCGCCCTGCTGCCCATCACCGAGAGCGAACAGTAGACTCCAAGTAAAACTCTTCTGCTGCCATCCAGCAGCCAGCAACAAAACTTGCCCACCCAACATAAAACATAATATGGCCCAGGACTTCCACCAAGTTCATCCTGCTGCCAAGCAGAGCTGCTGGTCTTTATTTCATACTGCATTTATCACTGGGTTATAAAGAGCCCAAGCATGACTGCAGGGGTACCAAAGGGTACCTTACCTTACCTAAGGAAAAGGAAAAGGACACCCTCAACGCACAGCCACGCTGCCACAGCTCAGGTTCTTTCTCTCCCTCCAAACCACTGGCTCAAACTGGTGTCCCAGGGGATGTCCCACATGGCCATGCATGCACTGGATATCAACATCACAGCACTCAGCATCTCAGCCCTTCCCAAAGATCTAAGACCCAGGTTTATCCCCATGTATCAATACACCTTCAGAAATCTGTTCTCAAGACAAGGGCTCGCCATGAAGATGCTGGGAACAGAGCAGAGGTCCAACCAGCACCCCGACCTCCTGATTACTGCCCTGCCAGGGGGCTGCTGCTGAACAGCAGCAAGCACAGTGACCTCTGTGACACTGGGCAAAATGTCTCTGATTTGGAAATCACAGAGGCAGACGGCAGACAACAGTTAGGTTTCTTGGTGGATGTATTTCTGGGGCTCAGAGGTAACGTGGCTTGGTAGCAAAGACTACAACAGCGCAATCATCTGCCCGGATAAGGAAGGGACTGTGGGTATCGGTACGATATGAGGTGACTGGGAAAGAAATAAAATCAGAAATGATGATGTCACAGCCTGGAGTTTATTTCAGTGTAATCTCGGGGGATATGGTGATTCCAGCTCTGAGAGATCGCCTGGTCATTCGAAGGCAGCCAGCAATGCTGCGTGAGCCTCTCCATCCCATACATTCAAGTAATTCCTCAGCTGCATTGCTCCGTTCAGAGCCCAGGCTACAGAGTCTGAACAAGGAGGGGGGTGCAGCAAGGGGAGGAGAGAAAAAATGCATAGATGCTTCACCCTAAGCCTGTTCCTCATACCAAGCCTCCCCACCCTGTCCACAGCTCCACAGCCTCAGCCATTCTCCCCATTTCTGCTACAAATTGCAGCAGGCAGCTCCGGCTCCCATCCCCGCTGACCAGAGGGAGTTGGGGGTGTGGAAAGGCATCACGCAGGAGCTGATAAGGGTACGCCAAGGCATCTGAGCAGAACAAGATATGGCCTGAACTTTCATCAAGCAGAAATGGAAGAAAACCATAGGTGGCACAGCAGAGACCTAGCCTCCCCTTGAGAATAAAAGCAACTATACTCTTATTTTTTTTTTTTTTTAAGTGAATCTGGATTTTTCCTCACAACAGCATATCCCATTTCTGCTCAGAGAAAAACATATAGATACACAGCCCTGCGTGCCAGGTATTTTTGGTGCCACCTAGAAGGTGCAGATGGAACCAGCTCCATTGTGCAGAGTCCCTCTCTGGACTCTGGGGAGAAAGGGAGGGAAAAGCCCACATCAGAGCCCAAGTGGACAAAACAGAAGATAGGAGCAGAAACAGAGATGCTGCTATTAGGATTATTGTATCACAACCCTCAGGCCTCAGATATTGTCAAGATTTGTAGGACAAAACTAAGCTCTGTCCTGCCCAAGAGGTGCCCACCATCACCCCAGTGCTGGAGCACCACGCCCCACGAGTGTCAGCCACCAAGACACTTGCACTCAACACTTTACCCTTTGTAACTCAGAATTTACACACCCTCAGCAGCCCCCAGCACCACAATACATCCCGGGTAACAAATCTGGGACCATGACACAGGCTCTATTCTTCTTGCCAGCTGGGGCCAGCACAGATGGGAAACCCCAGACAACATGGCCAGGTGAACAGAGGGGGCCTATGAAGGGCATTTCCACCACAGTCACAGGTTTATGGGCAAGGAGCAGGTGCTTGGATGGCCTTTTTTCTGACATGGGTGATATAAACAAATTTGCATGGAGCATCAACTGGATTTTTTGGCAATGTATAAAACTCGGTCTGCTTTAGCCTTTTTTAAGATGCCTGCAAAGCCTGACCTGCCACTGTGCGTGTGATGGGCAGTGAAAGCCCTGAACTGGTAATTTTTACAGCTCCCAAAAAGCATTTGAAGCAGAAGCAGAGACTTCTGCTTTTTTCTTTTTTTCCCTTCTTCTTATTCTTCTGGGCAGGGCTGCAAGCATCCCATCACCAACACTCTAAACTTGGACAGATAAACCCATGCAATGGAGAAGAAGCCAGTTCCGTCCCTGGTGGGAGCGTCCCGCCAGCAGCCATCCCAGCCTCATGCAGCAAGCCTCAAGACACTCTCCTTAATGGCCCATTTTTAAATGTATTTCTTAATTATTTTTAACCACAGCAGACAGACTCCCAACAACTCCTTTACAAGATGACTGATTGCACCCCCAGGACTGTGGGTCCTTCGCACACAGATATGCTGGTGCGGTAATGTATTAACATCACCGGTCTGGAATTTGGAGGCAGAGGGAGGGAGAGAAAGGGCTGGAGCTGGAGCCCTCCCAGCACCCTGCACAGGCTGCAGCGTTCAGTAGGTGTGAGAAATCGGTGCTGCATACGACCTCGAGCCATGGCCTTTTCTCACGCTCCCTCTGTCTCAGCTGCACGGTTCGAGAAATCGGCGTCTGCCTGGAGAGGAGGAAGTCTGGGCTCTGTTTTTGGAAGGGAGAGGCATGCCAGAGGAGAAAACAGACTTGTCAGAGAGGTTCAGATTGGCTTACAAAGCTTGAGTATTTTTTTGTTGTCTCGGAGCGGGAAGCAAGCCTCCACAGTCTCCCTGCCTTGGCTATCTCCCTGATACACTCGTGCTGTAAAGGATGGAGGAGAACAGTGCTTCACCCTGCTCAAAGCTGGGATTAACAGCAAGATTCATGTCAAGTGTGCTGCTTCCTATAGCAGAGCTGAGCTGCAAGGACTGCAGGACATTCATTTTATGGTGCTCGGGGCAGCACACTTCCCCTGAAACCCTGCAGACCAGAGCAGCAGGAGGGAGCTCCCTACCCGCACGGTGACAGGAGGCAGCAGGGAGGCCGTGGGAACGCGCTGCACGGGTCCCTGGGAGAGAGGAGACTTTCCTCATTTATGGCCATCGCCGAGGAGCCGAGCTGCAACAGGAACCTGGGTAGGCAACAAGCCCTCAGCCCCTGCTGTGCCTTCAAGGGAGAATAGGCCTTGCCCCAAAATACCGATTGCGACTCTTGTCCTTAACAGCACAGCCAGCTCAGCCTCTCGCCATAGGCAAGGGGGACAGAGGCACTTTGCATCCCTGGCTGTCCTTTGTCTTCCTGTAGAGCTGAGGGATGCTGCTCCTCGGCTTGCTCGGTGTCTGCTCTGGTGTTCTCCATCGAAAGAGCTAACGCACACAAATGGTGGGAGAAGGGGAAAAAGAATCTCGGGAAGCTGAAAACCTGTTGTCGCACAGCACCCAAGCTGCAGTGTCAGACCCCAGCATCCCACCCACTGCGTTTGCTGACCAAACCACTCGGATGTGCAATGTGATGCCTTACCCCACCAGAGGGTGCAGATTGCCTTCACCCCCAAAGGGCTCCCAAAAATTTCCATCAGGTCAAGTTCAGACCCTACATATCCACTTGCTTTAGAGCAGGCAGAAGCCTGAGACAAGTGAGGCACAATTAGGCTACAAACAAACAGAAAGCATCATCTGGGCTGTTGGACTCCTCGTTCCTTGAAGAAAAGGAACATTACAGTGCTTGGCAGTTGTGGTTCTCCCAGCCAAACAAGACCCGTGGCCAGGAAGAGCTGGGAATGCATCCACATGGTGCCCAGAGGGATGGCTCAGCCACTGCCACAGAGAGGAAAGGACCAGCTCCCCTTATCTGCCCACAGCCCAGAGGACACAGAGGTGAACACGAGCAAAGACAAGCTGCTACAGCCTGCATAACCACCACCTCCCATGCAACAAACCACGGCACCAACCACCCCTCCTCCCAAACCTCCTTCCCCTCCAAAGCACTACCCAGCCCTCGCTCCCTTCCAAGCCCTCCAAGCTCCTCGTTCCCAGCTCGGCCCCAGGCAGCTCATTGCTCTGGAGGTCAAGTAGAAACAGCAGAGCAGCATCCTCCCTGCTGAGACACATCCTGGCAAGCTCCAGAAGATGTCACGCATGGACAGAGAGGAAAGAATCACGCAAGGTGGGCAAAACCCTGGGTTCCCATCACACTAAGTATTACGCTCATGACATACACAAAACTCAAGGAGCTGAGGGAATTTCAAATCTGCCCCAGATCCTGGGGCACTGTAAGTATTGCCAAGGGATTGCCATGGTTCAGCACCATGTGGTGCAGGAGTGTGTTCAGATTGCATTATAGCTTCGTGCATTAATAGCTCCACAGAAGACGAAGGAGCAAAACTCTCATCAGAGAGGAGGAAAAGCAAACTGGCTGCTCTTCCAGCAGCTCTCCCAGCACGTATCCATCCACGCATGTCCCCCACCCCAACCAGGCATCTATAGCACGACTGTGGGATCGGGCCCGCATCCAGCACGTGGGGGGAGCAGCATCCACAGTGTCCCCATCACCCAGTTTCGGGGAGTGGCACAGCTGCGGCTGCTGATTTACAAAGCAGCTGATTTGTGGGTTAATTAAACAGCCATCTTCTTTTGTGAAACACTTGAGGCTCGATAAATAGAGGAAGAGTAAAATTCCAGCAGGAGCAGATAATGAACTGAATGAATCGACATGACAGGCGCTGGATCCCTATCTTATTTATAGGAATTCATTAGGAGGATAAAGGGAGAACAGACCACGATAACAAGATAGGGAGGCTTGTGTTTGGAGAGGACTTCAAAAATACAAAGTCTCGGGGGAATGCAAGGTTTTGCTGCTGTTACCTTGCTACAAAGCGATGAATATTTCCTCAGGGATGTCCCAACAGAGTGATTGTGCCTGCGGGAGGACATATGGGGAGAGGAGGGAAGCAGATAATGCTGCCATGACCCAGCCCTGCCCAGCACCTCCTGCAGAGCCACCCGTGCCCCGTGGCTGGTGGGCAGAGAACAGGACGGGCTCATTTTCCCAGCCCACCTCCAGCCTGCCAAGAAGTGAAGGATGTTTCCACCTCATCCCACTGTGCCTCAGGCATGGCCCCTGGCTCTCCATCATGCCAAGCCACCCCAAAGCAAGCCTCAGGGAAGGTAATTCCCTGGTTATCCCTGACAGACTGCACGGCACCCTTCAAGAGGGTATATCCTTCTGATTTTTGCTAAGCAAAGAGTAAGCCAACAGGTTACCCTGTCAAAGATACTGCAGAGCCTCACAGCAGGCTCAGAAGAGACTAGGACGCCTCGCATCAAGGAGTGGGAGGGTACATCTGGCATCACACTGAAATCCCTGATGCTTACACATTTGGCTCCAAACAACCATTTTCACTCTTGTCTCCAGGTCAGCTATGCACTCATGCACATCAGAAGAGCCTAAGACCCATGCAGCATAACCACTCTGCCTGCAGTCACCTTGGGACAGATAAAAGCAGAGCAGAAGCACAGCAATCTTGACAGCCCTGCGTCTTGAAGCCAGGAGCCTTGAGGCATTCATGAACCGAAGGAGCTTGCACCTCGCTGCAAGGCTGAAGAGGAAGAAAATACAACTGCAAAAGAGGCTGTGCATGGAGCAGAGCCTGCCTGTTCTCCAGCTGATTCCTGTGAGTGGTGTTAGTGCAGTTATTTGGGTGTAAACAGTGGATTAAATCCCTCACACATCTTCATGCCCTCCCTCCTCCTCTATAAACAGGGCTGGAAAATGCAGCCCCAAACACAGACCTTAGCTAGACAAAGAGTAAAAAACCCTGTTCAGGACAAATGTCATGCCAAAGTTCCCCTGGGAAAAGTCCCTTTGAGTCTCTGGGTCGGCAAAAGTCCCTGCATGAAGCAGAAGGAACCTGGGGATCACCATTACTGAGAAGAAAACACCTCTGGCTCGAGATGTGCCAACTTTGGACACGCTACGTGTGCATGAAGCACACATGCCTCCCCCAGCCTGCCCATTTTCCACCCCAGGGGCCAGGGAGCTTCCCTGCCACTGCCCCATGGCCAGACCAGAGAGAGGTGGTGGAGATGGGGTGGTTGTGGGAGCCAATTTCCCTTCCAAAGCAAGAAATTCATTCTAGGGTGAGGTTTAGAGCCTGCATTGCCAGCCAGGGGAATCCCAAGCTGACTGCAAGACGTGTCCGAATAACCTCCACCCCAGCATCTCCAACTGCCCCACCAGAGCCCAGTGGCGCAAGGCAGCCTGGAGGTGGCCGACACATGGGATATTAACCCAGCGCTCCCTCATTCCATTTCCCACTCACTCAGGGGCTCAGTTAAACACAATGAGGCAATCAGCCCATCCCTCTGCCCACACAGAGCTCAGCACAGAACAAATTCCCCCCAGCACCAGCTGCTAGGGGAGGGTGCAGGAGGTATTTCCAGACCCTGCCAAAAAGCAGTGTCCTCATGGGAGGGAACCCCAAGAGCCCGCACGCAATGCAGCCATCCTCTTCAGCTCAGCCTGGGCTAGAAACAGGAGCAGACCCAAGTCCACCGCCCGCCTCTCTGCCCAGGCGATTGTACATGGGGAGGAAGGGTCAGGGTGCTGTCGCGATCCATTGAGTCGGCAGAGCAAGCCCTTCAGGACCCGGTTCTTTGCAGAATTAAAAATGCACATCACGGCATGCACTACACAGGTTTCAGGGGCAAAAAGAGCAGCTCAGGTGAGTGTCACGGCGCAGTTGTGCTTAGTTATTCCAGCTGTGTATTCCTGGAAAAGCCATCAGCAAGTTCAAATCTGCTTTTCTCATATTGTTCAGGGGAGGGGGGGGGATCCATGCCTTCCTTCCAACGCACCCTGAAGCAAGACAGGGCAGATACCCAGCAGGCTGAAAGGGACGCGAGGACAGCCCGGGGCAGAGCGGCCGCCGGTCCCCGCTCGCCCCGCACCACGCGTGCCCG
>VXAV01037095.1:0-10559 GCA_013399715.1 Alectura lathami | reverse complement strand
TTTTTTTTTTTTTTTTTTTTTTTTTTTCTTTTTTCCTAATGCAGCTCTGTGTTAATTTGTCCTTTCTCTTTGCAATTTTCTTCCTGTCACTAACGTGCTCCCGGTTAGGCAGGGAGCTGTGGCTGTGCTTGCGTGCAGGCTGGGCGGAGAGCTTCACTGATCATGGCACAGCCAAACAGCACTTCAGGAATCATTTGAAAAAACATATTTAACTTTTACCATCTCTTCCATCTCATTTGTACAAATGAATTGCAACTAACAAGGAACTGAAATTTCTTATGGAACCTTTTGGAGCTGTTTATAATGGAAATTACCTCTTGTGGCAGCTCGCTCAGCAGCGTTCGGTGGGGTGCAGCCCATGGGTGTCTGTGCCCCTCGCACCGCCCTGTGCAGCAGGTGTTATCCCCTTGGAAGGGGCAGAAATCATCTGAGCGTGAAGCACAGCAGCGGTGTGGCAAGTATGCGCACAGAAAGGCAGGCCAGGCATGAGTTAAGGCAGGCAGCCTGCCTTAAAAAATTAAGTTCTGTTAAGTTCAGTAGGTTAAAACACAGGTAAAATTTATGAGAGCATTCTTGGAGAAGCTTGTTTCCAGCCAAGCGGTAAGGCCGCCTTTGTTCTGTGTTACAGGCACTGGGACAGTGACCCAGCCGTTCAGCGCCTTGGGAACACGGCCGAAGCACAGCTCCCCGGCTTGGCGTGGAACGCAGCTTATGATGGTAAGGGTAAGGGGTCTGCATGGTCAGACAGCTTGGGAAGCTGTTGGGCGTGGGCATGGAGACCCTCACGCTGAGCTGCTGGTGACCAAACTCAGTGCTGCGGGCAAGAGCCTCAGTGCGCAGGGAGGTGATGGCCGTGTTCTGACACCTTTGGCGGTGGTTAGGTGTTCAGATTGTAACTTCAGGATTAAAAAACTCCACACATTGCTTTTAGTCTTCAAAGAACATATTTAAATTAGCATTATAAACACATTTATTTGAGGAAAAAGAGACGTTCTTGTGTTACTGTGCCTAATGTACAAGAAAAATTAGCAGCATTGGTTAGAGCTGTCTGTTGGCACCACTTTAACCTCTTGTCTGCTCTGTATTAAAATATGTTGCGTAGTGTTAGAATGATTGTCATTAGAATGCTTGATGTATACACGCCATGTTCCTAAATGAAGGTGTGTGTGGGACTGGCCATGAAATTGTGAGTTTAAGTGACTCGTCCTCATGGAAGACGGCGGAAAGGCCTTGGGCTGGGTAACAGAACGTGCCTGCATGTACGGAAAGAAACAATCTTCATGTGGAAGTGCGCAGTTGAGACGTGTGATTTTTCTTCAGTTCAGAAGGTATTGGCTTGCTCAGAGCTTTTCTTCTTTGGCTTGCAGTGGGATGCCTGTCCCTGCTTCCCCGCTGGCCGCTAGCTGCGGCAGCGTGGTGCGCCCCGGCGCCCGCAGCCCTTCCTCAGCGCCGCGGCCAGGAGCGAGGCAGAGCGATGAGGAGGCTGGTCTGCTGCAAGGTGGTGCTGGCCACGTCCCTCCTCTGGGTGCTCCTGGATGTCTTCCTGCTCCTGTACTTCAGTGAGTGTAACAAGTGTGATGACAAGAAAGAGAGGTCTCTGCTGCCTGCCCTGAGGGGTAAGTGCTGAGCCTGCGCTATCTTTGAAGGTCATAGTTTTTTAATTTGTTAATTTTTTTTGAGTTATTTGACCTCCTGTCTTTCTGTGTACTTTCTAAATTATTTTTCCAATTCAAAGAGGCAAAATGCCACGATCTGAAGTACTTTGTTTTATTCTAGTGGTTTCTGAATTTCAAATACTTTAGTGTTTGACCTTTTGCCATAATGAAGCCTGAGTCTTGTATGTTTCTTTTTTTTTTTTTTTCAGCAAAAATAATATATTCGGTACATACCAAAGAAAAACCAAAGTAATTATATTAAGGTCCTTTTTTAAACAGAAGGCATTTGACCTGCAAAAGAATTGATGTTCTTTGATTCCTTTTTCATTTGAAAAGGCACTTATCTGTACGTTTGCTTTTAAACTCTTAACTCCTGTTTTTGAAGTATTGCATTGGAATTTGCTCAATCATTGCACTTTCTGAAGTGCCTTTGATTGGCTGACCTTTCTGCTATGCACTTGAATAGCTTGTGAAGAAAATAATGTTCAAAAAAAAAATTATTGATCTAATATTATCAACATCTTAAAAGTAAATCTAGGCTTTTAAAAAATAATACCTTAATACATCCTCCTGCCACCACCACCGGACTTTAAATGAAAATGTCTGGATCTGAGAAGTGGGTGATATCTATTGCCACATCAGTGTGAATATTTTGAAAATAAAACCCAGAGTCGTTTCTTGCTTTGTGATGGAGATTTAGCAGAATTTGTTCATTTCTGCTGACATGGAGTGTTCTGGTGGAGCAAACACAGAAGTTTAAGAAAGCATTTCTAGCTTCCAATCCAGCAGGCTACAAAAACCTCTTTGCAGTAAGTACCCTGAGCCATTAAGGGAGAAACAAAGTGAAGTACCTGCACAGGTGCCATCGTCTTTGTCTCATTCATAGACTGGCAGATGGACTATGGATACCTCTGAGAACACAGCTCATCTCTAAATCATTGAAGTATTTTCCCAAGAATACTTAAATAAGCCACAAAAAAAAAAATCAATACACTAATAAAAAATATAACTGGGACATGGTAATTCCGTGTTTGAATTCACCCTTACGAGCGGTGAGGAAAAATCCTGCTGGTACAGGATGTGTTCGGAAGTACAAGTTAAACACTCCCAGAGGCACCTCGTGTTTTGTACCAAACTGCACGGATGCATGGAGATTTCCCCGGAAACTCCAGGCTTTGTCTTGAATTTCAGGAGATTTAGACTAGGTCTGACCACAGCTAAATCACTTCAGAGGAGCTGTAAGAGAGAGAAGTTTTACGGGGAGCATCACGTGGAGCAGGAGCTGGGTCTGGCTGCTCTCCAGGCTGAAGCAAAAGGAGGCAGCCAGCACCTGGTGTGCTGCAGAGGGCACAGGGCGTGCTCGGCGTGCTCCTGCTGCAGAGGGGTCCCAACCTGCCCGCAGGTTTCCCTCCAGTCTGCGGCCCTTCCTACAGAAGCAGGAGCCACCGCTGGTGTGTGCTGGGACCACCCAGAGCTGAGGTGTGCTGCTCGGGCTGGCTCAGCCAGGGCTCTAAAGGGAAGCAGAAAGTTGGCAAGTCCTAAGAAATCAACCAAAAAAAAAAAAAAAAACCACAACCAAGTGCTGGTATTGATAACAGTTCTATTTCAGATGCTTTTGGAGGATATATGGACAGCTCTGTCGTGGCTGTGGGGGGTTGCTTGTTTGTTTTTAAATGGGTGAAGTGGCAGAGGTGAGTGCAAGGGTAGCTGGCCCACGGAAGGGATTGCACATGCAATGGTGTGTTGGGAGCTGAAGGCTTTCAATCTCGTGTTTCTAGCAGCTGGCTCTTCTGAGACACACAGTGCATGCAGCTGGCAGGACAGGGTGCCTTCAGGTCTGCTTGAAGAAATGATCTTTTTGGTATTTAAAGTGGAAATCGTTGTGTGCATGCTGAAAGTCGGTGTACTCAGCACAGCGAGCTCACAACAAAGGAGTTGCTGTTGGAGCTGAGGCAGTCTGACAGCCTGGCGTCTCCTCAGCTCAGCTTTATTTCCATTTCCTACAAATCAGAATAATTCTGACTGCTCTCTGAGGCCTGTCTTCTGCTCACTACAGACCCCTCCTCGCTGCAGCAGTGTCAGCCCAGGCGAAGGCCATCATCCCTCTGGGCTAGGTGCTGGGGGATGGCTGAAAGTTCTGGGCTTGGCTGCATGGTCTTCTGCCCGTGATCCCAAACAATGTTAGAGAAGCACATGGCCACCCGGAGTTTGTGGTGCCAGGAGGCAGCCATGCCAGGTGCACCGCGGGGAGGATGTTGTTCATCTCCAGAGATCTTCCTGTCAGGGAGAACAAGCTCCTCCTGGAGGCAGGAGGTTCTGTTCTGGGGTCGGTTGTTCTGGGGTCGGGTTCACCGTGAAGGAATTCAGAATGGAAGAAGATGTGACTGCAGAAAAGCCTCAAATCTTTAATTTCGCATTCCAAATGGTTAATTAAACTTAGTATTTTCTGTTTTAAGAGCCGTCTTAAGATGATTCTTGTTTGGAGGCTTTTTGAAAATGTGTTGAACCTGGAGAAGCATTGCTCTCTAACCAATAAAATGGGGAGCATGTGCAGGGATTGAAGCAGTGATTGTTAAGGAAGCGTGATTATTTTAATTAAAATGGGTGTGAGTGATGAGATGAAATTGTGATTTTGAATGCTTGTCTTGGCAGCATGAATAATGTTTTTCATGCGGCTTTGTAATGTGACTGCATGCTTCAGATTTCCTTGAAGTGGTGACAAATCTGTAATGTTTTGGTGTCTGGTGTTTTTATGCAGGCTTCTGTTTCTGTATCATTAACCATGTTCTCAAGTACTACAAAAGGACTTGTCATAAAACCAGCACAGACTGCTGTTTCGCGGACAGCTCGGTGTGAGAGGAAGGCTCATGTCATCAAGCCCTGTGATGTGTTCCTGTTTCTAGAGAGAAGAGGTCTGTTGTGATCCGTACAGCAAGCGAATGAGATGCTTGGCTGCTGCATTAGAAGTGTGGGGTTATGGCCAAGTTTAGCAAACAAGGCATTCATCTATAGAGTTTCCACAGCAACATGTTCCCCTGTCAGACTGCTGCAAGTGTTGGGCTGCCTGCAGGAACAATGGCAGCTGATAGCCTTAATGGCACGCCGTAAAGATTGAATGGGGGGGGACGGCTGTGTACATGGCACCCAAGGCTTGCCGCAGATTTGTTGACAAATAGCGTTTGAAGCGCTGATTTGGGTGTTGTGACAGCACAGTCAGATAATTTGTAGATCTTCACCACGTGGCTCAGAAGATGAGTTCCTAAAGATCGTGAGGAGATCTGTAGCGGAGCAGAAGCCTTTATCGGATTGCAAACATCTTTAAAAACAACAACAAAAAGTGTTACTGAGGGATTGGTGCTGTGGGAACTGCATGTGCGAGTTAGATCCTAAATAGCCTTTTCCCTCCTTTGAAGGTGACCCTGCAATGTGTGCACTGTCCCAGTAACAGCTTAATTCTCATCTCTGAATGTACAGAAGGAAAATAGGTTTTGTGCAAATTGCTGGCGCCTTGCTTACCCCAGTGGACTGACAGATTAATTTTTCTGTTTTTAATGATGTGGGCTTAATCTAAAATATGAAGTACAAAACCATGAACTTGTAACAACCTGAGAATGCTTGCAGGGACCCGGCCTTACTGCTGGCTGGATGTGCAGGCAGGGCGGCTGGAAAGGTTTCATGGGGGTTGGAACAGCTGCTGGCTGGGGATCTCCTCGCTGCAGGGGGCACAGGGGCACGTGGGTGGCAGAGGGGCGGTTTGTCTCCCTGTTACGCTTCCCTACTACACTAAATAGTGCTTGTTCCGATGGCAAGGTGTGTAGGCTGCGTTGCAAGGCAGAAGAAAGAAGCCGTTCTTCCAGTTGTCCTGAGAAACTCTGAGCTGTTCTTAGCAGTGTTAACAGGTATTAGGTCAGCTTTCTTTTGGTGATGGCAGAATTGCTTCCAGCTGCTTCACAGGCTTTTAGGTTCCCTTTCTATGTTCAGCAGATGAGTCATAAGATGACTGGAAATCCTTGTCAGACAGCAGCTTTTCCTTTTGCCAACTGCATGTCACTCTTTAGACCTGTTGGCTTGCAAAACTCAGTGCCTTCATTTTAGGAACAATGAAAACAGATTCCTGGAAGCTGTGTGTACTTCAGCATCAGCTCTTGTAACGGGTGTTGTCTATAATTATGGCTCCTTTCTTGTTATTGATGCCACACTTTAGGCCTTGAATGAAGCTTCACTGATTTGAGGAAAGCTCTGCAAATAGTGTCAGTGTGCTCAAGCCTCTTTGCAAGAACTGAGGCTTAAGAACATGCAGCTCGGGCTGCCCTCGGCCTCTTTAATCCAGCTTCAAGCAGTCCTGAAATTGTTCTAAAAACTGTGCATTGTGGCTGAATCTCTGCTGCGCTGAGGCTGTAAGCAGTAAGGAAGTTTTCTGTCCAGAATGAGTTCTGTGTAGGTGTAAGAAATGCAACAACTGCTGGAGAAATCAGAGTACTCACTGGGGAGGCCCGCAGCATGCGGTGCCGCATCACGCGAGGCTGCTAGGTGCTGCAGCTCCTCTGTGTTGCAAAGAGAGAGAGAGGTTTCTATAATACTAGCTTTAAGCTATGTTTTTTGATTGCCTTTTTTTTTTTTTCTTTCCTGAAAGAGGTAAGGGTTGGCTTTATCACTAAGAAATACTTCCCAGTTACGTTTCCCAGCAGCGACGCAGCATGGCACTTGAATAACGGTTACTGATCGTAACAACGGCCGTAAAGCCCTGGTTGTTTGTGTGTCTGAGTGCCTTTGCTTGAGATGTGCTCTGTAGATGTCGTGTGGGGTACTCCAGTGTGCTGTAGTGGAAGTTTTTAGCTATGGATATTCTCGAGGGCCTTGATTGCAGGATCTGACGCGCTGGAGTGTGCATCGATTTGCATAATAAAGTCCGTAAATCAGAGGGAAATTTATTCCAGTGTCACCCTCCTTGTCCTTCAGAGTCTGCTCTGTATTAAAAATCAATCAATCAAAAACCTAAACCCAAGCAAACCCCAGGGCTGTGTGGTGAGAGGGCGTGGGAGGGGATTTCTGCATCGATTGGTCTCACTTTTGGCATCTTTATACTGAGCTTTATTCTAAACAGGTAAAAGCTTTTCTGAGGCTGGGTATAAAAATAAAATGTATAAGAGATCAATTAATTATTTTTATTCAAATGGTTTAAGAATTATCTTCAACTATACAGAAATGCTTTGGTTTTTATTGGGTCATATACGTACACACAGAACTTGTTCATGTGAATACTCGAACCCAAACCGAACCAGACTCCCCTCTCAGCTGACACCTTCCTCTCTTAGCACAGTTTCTTACCTCTGCAGGGTCTGCCCCTCCCGGGGCAGCAGAGTGCTCAGCAGTGAGTTGCCCTTTGCACCCAGCATCAGCACAGCTCTGAAGTTTTGCTTTCCTTCCTGAGCTGCCCTGCTGCAGGGAGCAGGGAGTGGGGACTGCCAGCAGTCCTGCGTGCTCTGGTGGCCTCCTGTCATGGGTCACATCTTACATGTGGATCGCTTTCCTAATGGTCGTTCTTGACTTGCCTGGAACTTCTTTCACTGCAGGTGTTGGCTGGGCTTAACCCAAGCATGATGAATTCCCACATGAAGTGCAGGCCTGCATCTTTTTGGCGTTGTAGGGCTTCTGCCAGGGCTCTGTTACAGAAGACAGCAGCCCCTGGCTGCGTAAAGTTGACCAGCAGAGAAACCTTGTAAGAGGGATTCCAATATACGTTTGGTAGAGAAGGCATTTCCTGAATGTGCAAACTAAGGAACAGAGTTCAACCACCAGTTTATCTGCAAGCCTTATTTCCAGGCTTGTGGGAGTAACGCTGAGCTCTCAGTTGGCAGCTTTCCCTGCTTTTGAAAAGGTGCTGGCACCCCAGGGGAGGTGTGCTGCGGCCTGCAGTGCTTTGCCCCTCTCTTCCCTGTGAGCAGGGTTTGCAGGAAGCTGTCCCTGTGCTGCCAGAGCCTGGTGCTTGCCTGTTCCTGGCAGGAGCTGCCCTGGCCTTCCAGTGATTTCCTTTCTGTGGTTTGCACAGCGTGTGCGTAAGCATTAGGTGATTTCCAGTCCCATCAGCTGGGAAGTGTTCTTGTGTGCAGAGTGCCTGTTCATATGCGTTGTGTCTCACAGCGCTGCAGTCAATAGGTGGGAAATGTTATTTGGGATTAATTTAAGCCATAGTTCATCAAATTGTGTTCTGAAAGTACAACGGTCAGCAGCAGAGGGGCGCTGTGCTGAAGGGATGCATTTGCTGCAGTGTGTTATAGGGGATTTTCAAGCATGAAAACACTAAGCTTTAGTGAAAGGGCATTTACTTTGTTTTGTACAGGTGCATTCCGTTTGTAACGTCCTGTTCCCAGACCCCCGTGCCAGGGTGCTGTCCCAGCCAGGGTGACACAGCTGTGTGTTGCCCAGGTTCTGTTGCAGAGCCAGGCAGCAGTGCCAGGATCTGGCTGTGGGGAGCAGCTCTTGGCCCCGCTGCAGTCAGTGAATGTACCCAGGGGCGCTGACATTCCGCACAGGGCGGGCTCAGTGTGACACGGTGCTCTTGCTTTTGGCTGATGTCAGCCTCGGGGTGCCCTGCAATAAGATGTGGGCATCCTCTCCTCAAAGGAGAAATGCAAAAGCGAGGAAAAATGGGGTAGGAAGAGGTGTTGGCTGTGGCTGGTTTTGTTGTTTTTTGTTTTGATCCTTAAAGGTCTGTTGCCGTTTTGAAGATTAAAGAGTCCTGTCACTGGTAAATATTTCCTTTAAGCATTTCATTTAATTTCCTCCAGGATTCTGTATTTGGTGTCATAATTATTTATGTATCTGTACAGTCTGAGTGCTAGGTGCTTTAATCCTTGTTATACAACAAGATGACGGAACTGGAATATGTGCTGTGTGAAAAAGCATTTATATTTAAATATTTGCAATACTTTGAGAATCCTTTAGTCACTTGTTTTGAGAATGAGTTATTAGTGTGTTCTGGTATGGATGCTGAGCTGAGAGCTCGTGTCCTTATATCCTGATTTCCTATAGGCAGTGCATGGGGTTCTTGCGTAGGTCACTTGCTGCTTGTGGTTCTGAGGGTGCTGCTGTTAAGGACCACGTTAAGCTGTCTCTGCAGTGGGGATTCCTTAAACCATCCTCTGACTGCTGGTTGTGCCAGCTTTCATTAGGCTGTTGTGCGTGGAATGAGGCTCTTGGGAGTGTTTGTGACTTTCTGTAGGTATAGAAGTTGCCCTGACATTGCTTTGAAAAAGAAAAAGACCGGCAGAGCTGTGAGCCGCAGATGAGGCAGGGCAGGTGCTCCAGCAGTAAGTGCTGTTTGTCTGGGTGCGGTTCTTACGGCATGGTGAAGGAACAAGTCTGGGAGAAAGGAACTGCTTCCCCATGAGTCAGTCATGCACCTCAAACCCAGCTGCTAAACTGGCCTTGGGATGCTAACTGTCAGCGGTCCATGGTGCAAGGAGCAAAAATTGTTCATGTGTGATGCATGTATATACTCTGTCATTATCCTTTTTACTCCTGTAGAAAACAAATCCCATGAAACCTTAAATAAATGGTGTAAAATGGGCTTTGGTGGTAGATTCACTTAAAACCTTGCCATTAATTCATCTAAAGCTGTAGTGTGAAGATGTCTGTGCCGGGCAGACATCTGGAACCGCACAGGGAGTGTTACCAGCAGGTTTTGGGGCTTTTCAGAGAAATTAAATAATTGGCTTCACGTCTCTCCTCCGCTCCAGATGAGCCTTTGGGGCTCGGGTGGTGAGGGCTGGCCCCCGCGCTCCCCAGAAGAGGGAAGGAAAACACATCATTCCTCAGTTGGGAGGCAACAGGTACACCGCTACTGTCACAGCTTCTTGGAGCTGTTTGGAGGCTGTAAGTGTTGTTGGTTTCAGACAAAACAACCACACGAAATTGGGGGGGAAATGGCGAAGGAGGAGGAGAATAATGAAAAGAACAGGTTATAGGCCAGCCAAGTGTGAAAATGGTGCAACAGGACCATTTAAAAATATTATTATTTTAAAATTAAAATTACATTAAAACATTTCATTATTTTAAAATTAAAATTATATTAAAACATTCCAGACTTTAGGGTTCTGTTTCAGGTGCTTTCAATAATCCATGGGACGATGGCCATTCCTTTATTTCAAACAAACAACAAAAAAGCAGCAGCTTTAGAAGTGGGAGTTAATAGTCTATTTCTTTTGGAATATGATAAGGTATAATTAAAATCTGCTGCCAGAACGGATTTGTAACTACTAATGTAGCTGACTGTACCGAGGAGACCTACAGCAAGAGGAAGTATCAGGCATTTGGTAGCAGTTTGGAGCTCCCAGCTCTGCATTTTCAGAATCCTACTGCTTTTACGGTCAGAAGTGTTATACTGTAAGTGTGGAAAAAGAAGGAAAAAAAACTTTTCTGAATTAGCACACTGGGTACAGTTACAACAAGCTCTTGAAACAGTGGAAGTGGGTAAATGCTGCCTCTGTAAGCCTTAGTTTTAGCTTGCAAGTATTTGTACAGACGTTTTGAGTTATAAATACCTTTTGCTTTGAGCTTCCCATGAACTGCAATTGATATTCAGCCTGGGTTATGTGAAATCGTCAGCGGGGCTGTTGGTCTGGGAATGGGGCACGCTGACCCACGGTGTCCTGTGACTTCAGGCCCATGTCCCCTGGGTTGCAGCGTTGTCACCTGGCACGTTCAGAGGACTGGCTTGGCTGTAATCCCCATTGGTGAGCGTCTGTTCTGGCAGCAGGATTCGTTCTTCGTGCAGACGTGTTGCGCTCGGAAGCCCTCTGCCAGGGAGGGACAAGAAAATCTTGGAGGAGGCTCTCGCTGGAATGGGCGTGCAGGGGCATTGCGCTGGTGGATGGCAGTCTCCAGCAGTGGCAGTACCTGCCC
>VXAV01037094.1:0-10844 GCA_013399715.1 Alectura lathami | reverse complement strand
AAAAAAAATCTCTGAGGCTGCATTCAGTAACTCTGCCCTGCAGGATATGGGATGTCCAGCCTGACTGACTCCCAGAAAAAATAACACATCTTGTAGGAAACCATAAGCAAGGGAATGCAGTGCCATCTGTGCTCCAAGGCTGTGTCCTTAAATCAGTGAACCTGAATCTATAGAAGTGAACCACCTGTCAGTTCCCTTGGAGGGGATTTTTTAAAAAGCAGCAATGGTCCTTTAAATCACTAACCTTGTCACAGCAGGAAAAACAAAGGGTCTTTTCCTGTCGTATTACCTGACTAGAAACCGTAAATAAGAACAACAAAAAGATGCTTTTGTGAACAAGCTGTCCTGTAGGAGGGCAGGAAGGACCCCCCCCAGCTCAAGCTGGCCAGGCTGCCTGGAAGGGCTCAGACTGCGATCTGATGGCAATATGCAGTTTTAATTGTTTGTATGCACCTGGCAGGTATCTATTTGCTTCATCTCCCCCTTCCCACCTCCCCTGGAACTGTTGGGCCTGTCTGCTAGTTGATAAGAGGCAAAAGTGTTAGATATGACAAATTTTATTTAAAGATAGGATTGAGAGTTAAAAAAAAGAAAACACTAAAAAGGATAAAAAATCTCTTAGTGTCCCAACCGAAGGAAGCACTGGGGAGTGAGCTCACTGCCTGCAGGAGCACACGGAGAGAAGGCCCTGCTGAGCTTCGCACAGGCAGCCAGCATCTCTGGGAGCTCACATCGCCTTGGGCACCAAAGCTCCTTGGGCTGGTGCTGGATCGAACAAGGTTGCGTCAGTCCCTGTGTGATGGAGGTGCTCCTTTGGAAGTGTAAGCAGATGCTCAGGTGTTTGTTGTTAAGTTACTGCCTTAGTATGTTCATCTGTAACAACAGTAGCAGCAGAGAGACTGAGCTGTGAACCACGTTGTACGTTCCCTGGTAGGACATCCTAATTAATCACAGAATGTGTGCTGCTCATCTGTTTCTACTTCATGAAAGATTTTAAAGAATAATAGTCCAAGCAATTAACCCAGCACAGTCTGAGCATGTCTCGCTAGGACTGTTTCAAACTTTTTGTCCCTGCTTTGCTCATCCTTGAAATTCAAAGAAGTTAAAGCAGCGTACGCAGGATGAGGAGCAGCCTGGCTGGTCTGCCGTTAAACTATCTGCTCGCTTACAGAAGCCAGTAACCTGAACAGCTTCCTTACTGACCAGACCCAGAGGAAATGCCATTTCGTTTGCCCTCCTTACATCCAGACATCGTAACACAAAATAATTAATCCAGATGCAGCTCACGTGGCAGGATGTGTCTGTTGTTGGTATTGCTCTGTTGCTCCAAGCAGAAGGAACTTGCATAGGTGCTTAACAAATTGACTGCTTAGATTTGTGTAGAGTACTCATTTTTCTCTTAGACTCTTTTTTCTTGGAGGTACAAAAAGCTTTCAATAGACTTCTTTTTATTGCACCTGTGGGCAAGTAGAAATGTATTAAGAGAGGACACAGAATTTATCTTTACTTCATTTGCATAAAAATACCGTTCAACTATGAGAGCTTTTCCATATTTTTCCTATTCCCAAAGACAGCGGTAGAATTATCAAAGCAGAGTAGTGTTAAATTGGTGCATCTCATAGCATGGCAAGATGTTTCCCACTGTAGTTCTTGCTGCGTATTCATACGGAGTAGAGAATGCTCGGATCTGGGAGAAACTGTTGGTTGTGGGTATTGCTGTACTAGGAAGAACTATGCATTACAATTAGATGCTATCTGTGTTCTTGAAAATTTAAAGAAAAATTTGTGTAATCTTAGTTTTTTACTGCTTATGCTGTGTAACAACAATACATCCACAATTTCTGCGCTGTCTCATATAGAAAAGAAGAAAAATGTGGAGGTCTGGGTGGTTCTGTGAAGCTTTCGGATTTATTCAGGCTGCCGTAACCAGTTGGAATGGTGATGACACAGTTCATGTGTCCTGTTTCTGGCTTCCTGGGACACTTCCAGAAGAGTGCGGGGTGTTTCAGGAGCTTGAAGTCAAGTTATTTCCCTGTCCCGCCCAGCCATTCTGAGTGGTTTCAGGTCCAGCCCCTTTCTGTGGTTTTCCATTTTCGGGTGTGCATTGCACAGATTCTTACTGTTCTTGTTGTTCTCTGCCAATGTTTTGGGAAGGACTGCACACAGTGGGTGTGCAAATTGCCTGAAGCTGCGTCCAGCGCTGTAATGGGGTTTCCCTATTCCTTAATTGTATTACTTATAGGAATCCCAACAATAATAAACTGTTGGAAATTTATACTTCTCGCTCCACTAGAGATTAGTTGTAGCTGTCTGGAGACCAGGGAGAACAAATACACGGAGCTGTTCTGAACAGGCGTACTCTGAAAAGCCAGCTAGGCAATTGTGCTGTAGTTACGGCTTTGTATTTACTTATTTAATGTCTCCTTTAAAAGGCTCAGTTCCTTACAGCTTCATTAAGTACTGTCATCTCCTCCCAGCTCCCTCCCACCTCTATTTAGATAGATTGGACAGATCTTGTTAGCTTTCTCGTGGCTATGACGGGGACCAAAAAGTCATTTAAATGTATTTGGCAGGCCATACATCTTAATGCTATCCTGTAATAATTCAAGAGAAAAAGAAGTTCTGTGCCTGCGGGCTAAATGAAATGAATTTAGGGCTCTGTGCTTCCCGTGGGCCAGGCTCCCCTTATCTCACTTGACGTAAATGAGATGTGCAGTTGAGCTGTATAATCGAGGTGGGGAAATGATGTTCAGGACTCTTTGCTGGGGAGCTGCGGGATGCCCTCAGGAGTGCACAAGCTGCTCGGTGACTCTTTGGGGACGTGCTGCCCGGTTTTGTGGGAGCAGCTGCATCGCTCTCCCTTGCACATGCTGCAAATGCAAAGTGAGCACTGCACACTGGGAGTGGAACCAAACCTCCTGCAGTGGGATGAGCCGAGGCCCCTTGCTCTTCTCCCTCTGTGCGGGGATGCTTCACCTGATGGGGTGGTCCAAGACCAGAACTAGCATGTGGGATCCCATTCTTGACCATCTGGGCAGTGGGTTTGCCTTTTATAAGTGTAAGGGGAAATGTTATTTCATTCAGATCACTCGAACTAGCTTTCCAGTGGCTTTGACAGAAAGAAGGAGCATCCCCCAGTGTTACAGCATCCTTCCTCATCTTCCTCTGGTGCTCAGTGTCTGCAGAGCATGGCATTGAGGCACCCACAGCAGTTTGAACCTCCTTATTGGCGTAATTGACACTCAAAAGGAAACCAAAAATAAATTCACATTCAAAATGCCCTCTTCAGAACAACTGTCCCTTAGGCTGGCTCTCCATTTAAAAGGCTGAGTGTACCCATTGTGCCTATGGTGGGAAAAGTAGTTCTTGATGACGTAAATGTCGAGATGGTGACAACATTGGTCTGTTCCGGGGAGGGAAGAGGCCAAAACTGACAGTGGGAGCTGTTGTCAGGATTGGAGCGGCCGTATGGCAGCAAGGTTTGTTCCCAGTGGAGTTGGAGGGGCAGAACACGAGTCATCCTTGGCCACTGCCTGCGTGGCAGAGTTGTGCCATCAGCTGGAATGCACACCCTCTGGAAGGTGCCAGCTGCACCAGAATCTGATTTCCCGACAAGTGAGAACAACAAACAGGAGGCGAGGAACCAAGAAGCCAGCAGGGATGACGGCCAGGGTGCTTCCATGCTTGGAGAACTGGACGTGCTGCTCATCACCTCTGCTGCAGGAGCAGGAGCTGGAGTGTAAACAGGGCACAGACATTTTTATTACTGTGCCATCAAGCCCTGCCCAGGGAGGTTTAAGGCATTGTTGCTGCAGGTAGCAGCCGGTGGAGGCGAAGCAGCACTTAACCTCAGTGAGGAAATTATCTGAGATTCTTGCTACAACGAAATTTATTTCCCCAGCATTAAATAAAAAAGGAGGACGTGTGTCTGGGGTGGAAGATGTGCCGCTCCCAGCATGCTGTGTGCTGCTACCCACCGCCACCCAGCTTTCATTCCAGCTGTAAACTTCTCCCAGCAGTTGCGTTTCTGTCTGGGGCAGCAGCTTCTTCTGGGTTGCATTTATTTGTTCGAGCCACACAAATCCCTGTGGTTTTATTACAGCTCACGGATAGTTCAGGCTGAGTGCCACGGGCAGTGCCAAGCACAGCAGGGACCTGAACTGCCCAGCGCTGCTGGGTGCCTCTTAACCCAGCACGTTACATTGTAATACCCCCATGTGCCTGAAGATTACAGCTTGGTTTTGTGTGTTAAATGCCTGAAATGTGTTAAATGTGCCCAGCAGCAGGCTGGAAGTCAGGGTCTGGGCTGTGATGAAGCTCTGAGTTGCTGTGCTCACCTTTACGCACAGATGGGAAAGCATCCCCGGCCACTGAACAGCCATTAAAGTCAGCTGAGGCCATGTAGCTTGCTCCAGGGCTGGTTTGATTCGCTACTGTGAACTGATTTTTAGTGTTGTGTCATCAATATTTGTTCTCCTACTTCCTTTAAACTTCCTTTCTCCATCGGCTTCTGTTCTCACTGATTTGGGTGCCATCGAAGGGTTTGATCCACTCTTTAAAACAGTCTGTGGCCAAAAATCCTGGCTCATTCCAAGGTGTTTGCATGGTTGTGAAAAACACCCATCAAAAAAACATACAAAAAAACCCACCAACACCTACACACGAGCAAAACTCTGGAATTAAAAGGATAACATAAGAGAATAAAAGTGTAAGAGAGGATTTCAGCTCTAGTCTCATTTTGGAAACTTCATTATCAAGTTACAGGGCTTTGATATTGCTATTGATTTCACATAGAAGGTGCTCCGATCCTGCAGTGATGTCAATCATATAAAGCCTCAGGACAGATCACTGCAAAAATGTAATAAAGTGATGGTTACAGCTTATATATCTAATGAAAGCTTCCACTAATACATAGAAATCCATAATGAATTTGCTTCTTGAATGAATTGTTATTCAGGAATTTTCTGATTAATATAAATCCTCTATTATGTCATACTCCAATTAAATTAGACAGGATATTATTTTATGTAAGATTGTAATTAACTAAGCTGGAATTTGGCCAAGTAGCCATAATTTATACCTGGACTGCAAAGAGATATATGAGATTTTTAATATTTGCAGTCAGTCGAGAGCCACCTGAGTTTTCCATTCATCCGGAAGACGATATATTGCCTCCTCTTTCATTCAGTCTGACGACCTGGGAACATTGCCTCTGCTCAGCAAAACCTAGTGTCAGTGGGAAAAACCCAGATCAATACCTGTGAGGGTGGCCATGGCTGGTGCAAGTCAACACTGTTGTTTGTGTTCTTCGTTAACGTGGGAGCACTGACTCAGGGCTTCTTCGCGACTCCCAGCCTGAAGGTTTATTTCTTTCCAGTGTTGCTCTGGCTGCAAAACATCACCGACGCGTTTCTCTGAGGGGGGTGACATTTCAGTCAAGTTTATTTTTTCTGGCTGTAAAAGCGAAAAGGTAATGGCACGGTTTTGTGCATAAGAGCTCATGCTGTGCACCTGCACGTACACCGGAGCGATGCAGCCAACCAAGCCAGCTGAGAGAGTTTGAAGTCAGAAGGATAAAAAATATCTGGAATCAATACTTTCTGAATTAGATTTTTTTTTTTTTTTTTTAATAGGATTAAAAATGTTTCATGAGTGACCCAGAGGAAAAATGTAGACTGGAGGCAAAGTAGAAATGATTACTGTACCTAATAACTTCCAGTTGTCCGGCAATATTTTGAGTAAAAGGGTAAAGTGCCAGTTTCCAAGCATCACATGTTATTAGTTTCAAAGTGGTATTTTTGTTTGTTTGTTTCTCTTATTTTATTATTGGTGCAAAAGCAATCTTTGTTGGAGAACTATTGTAAAAACTCCTGTGTTTTTTAGAGAATTTTATAAACACTGTGAGTTTTAGTAGTTAGGAAGAAGATGGTGGTGGGATGGCAAGGCGCTCGTGAATCTTTGTGGGAGTTAACAGATAGCTCACGGACTTGCGTTAGTAACAGCATTATGGAGCTCAGGGTTGCTCATCATCGCAGTATTTCATTTCGTCACTGTGGGCTGGCAGCAACAGAGCCCGTAGGCATTTGTCATCCTGCTGGGTGTGCAGGGTTCGCGCTCAGCAGGTTTGGGTGCTCTGGGCTGAGAGGAGAGGAGAGGACTGCTCCATCACAGCAATGGCGAGAGGAAGAAATTTGAGAGTCCTCTTTGCTGTATTTCTTGGTGGTTTAAAGTTGGAACTTGTAGGCTTGGAATGGGATTACCTGTGTGGAAATGCCAATACTTTCATTAAAAGACAACATTAAATACGACAGGTCCTTGTCATACCCCACACCCAAAGTCATGAGATCTGTTGTGCACAGCAGCTCATTACTGTCAATGGCAGAGCTGTTTTATAACCTTGCAGGAAAAAGTTAACCAAAATTATGCTCAAAGATTATCAAAACCCACCCAAAATGTTGAACTTGTCAGCATATATTTGCTTAGATCCCTGTGAATGCAAACCTTTTGGTTCCTTCTCTGTCTTTAATAAAACCAAATCCCCTTTCTCACCTGGCAGCTGTCAGCAACAGGGAACTTCACCCTCCAGATTATCATTTATTGAATCTTCCAGAAATTGAATTGTTCATTATATGTGTCAGCTGTAGTTTACCAGAACACTTCTGTCCCTCCAGGACAGAGCTGATTGCTCTAATCATATAACTCAGTCTAAAATTTTGGAAATCCAGATACAGCCCTACAGCATGTGTATTCCTCCCTTCCTTTTAACGTCATTGTAGAAAATGTACTGAGTGTACATCACTGCCTACCACCCATAAAACACAGACTTAATTTAGAAGCTGAATTTTTTAGTTAGAAGGAACCCTTTCTTTTTATGAATCTTGCATTAACCTTTGCCTTTTCCTCTCCTGATACCCATATCTCATTTGTCTCCTCATTTGTATGCCCCATCCCAAACAACCAACCCTCCTGTCAGCCTAAGATCTATTTAGAAGAGAGAGACTTCATTTTTATGTGACCTGATACCCACGTTCAAACTTATCCACCTGTTAATTCTCCTGGGCAGAGCAGGGGGCTGCTGTTAGCTCCACGCCTGGACGCTGGCGGCCGGGTTACTTCTGGCATGCTGTGCAGCCCTCCCAGGAGCTGGTGTCACTTGCAGATGTAGAGTAATTCACATCTGCCTGGTTTTGCTGGATCTGACTCCCCCTTCCACATAATTTTCGGCAGCTTGTGCAAGGACTGCCCCTTGGCTGTGTGAGCAGGGATGTACTATCAGCAGGCAGATGCTAGCAGCACGCCCTGCTTTATTCCCAGCACAAGTTTGCTGCTCCTGCTTTTCTCAATAAGTGCAAAGACTTCCCAGCTCAGGTCAGACTCCAGACCATCAAAGAGAACACTGCAGTGCTTAATGGGTAATATTTTAAAACAAATTACCTGATTTGCAGTGGGATTGTTAGTTCCTGCTGCGCGCAACATCAATGGAAACTATTTCAGAGCTGGGTGATCACACACTGCACAATACACACCACTCGGCTTATTATAATGCCCTGATTCAGAGGGAGATAGTATTTTGTGAGCAGCGTGTGGGGTTCTTCAGCAAATATTTTACATGAAAGAATATGACTGTGAAGCTACAGGAAAGGGAACTTAGGAGGGTTCATATATCAGGCCTGAAAACCATATAAAGGTTCAAATCCTAGCTCATTCAACATGACACAATCCTGTTTTACTCTTTAATGACTGTGGAAGATAAATGCTGTGGCAGTAGATTCCATAGCATGAGAATAAGGAGAGGTGGGTAGCGGAGGTCCCAGCAGGAACGTATTCTTCCCAAATTGAAGAAGAATTTATGAGAATGAGGGGAAGGAGCAAAGTGAGGTGCTCTGTGCATCAGTTAAAGGACCAGCAGTCCATCTGCATGCATTGCTTGGACCTGCAAAGGGAGACAAATAGTGCCTCAGTGCATTTGCAGAAGACTTCTTTGCTGGAAAATGAGGATATTTATACAGTGACACTTGGGTTGCTTATGGAGAACGTCAATCTGTGACGTAGGGGACAGAACACAGGGTTGAGGTCTTGGAAGAGATTTGTCCTGACATCCTGTAGTAGGCAGCGTGCAGATGTCCTCTGTTCTGGAGAGAAGCATCACCAGACTTTGTATGTGGTGCTGTGAGCAGCCTGTGGAGAACAGTCGTAGGGCTGTATTTCATACTTTTGCATAAATGTCAGCATGCCAAAAGCTGGGGGTTTTTTTGGTTGGTTGGTTTTATTTTTTTTGTTTGGCTGGTTGGCTTTTTTTTTTTTTTTTAGATGAAAAATGGTATCCCATAGTATCCAAGGTAGGAGAATCTGGAAAACAACAGATCTTGGGAAAATTGGAACTGGCTCTCCTGAAGCCCGCCTATCTCCCTGTGGTCTTGTTGCCTCTGGCACTGTGGCAAGGAGCCTGGCACAGGGAGGTGAGGAGGGTCTCCAGGCAGCATGGACCTCTCCAGGTGCAGCCTGCTGCCCAAACCCAGCAGTGAAAGGGCTGTGCCCCCTTCCCAGCCATGATTAGGCATAGAATAAGTCACCTTTAGTAGCTCAGAGCAAACTTCAGAACTAGGAAGTCAGATCTGCAGCCCTAGTCTCAGCTCTTCTGAGATTTCTATTTCCTGCATCCCAACCTTGTTTTTCTTTCTGACCTGCTTTGGACACCAAAAATAGTCTCTGTGATGGAACGAAATGGTTTAAGGCTCTTTTCCATTGAATCAGCAAACAGATTCAGTGCATTGTGTTGAGGGCTCAGCAACAGAAGTGACAAGCGATGGCTTCCCAGGGGCCTGAATTAGCACTTCGGGCTCCCTGTAGCCAGCAGCAGCAAAATAGTCTCTAAGCCTTATACACACGTGTGTATGTATGTATGTGTGTGGACATGTTTGCATTTTGAAGCATTCCTAATGTTAATACAGTGATCTCCCATGTTCTTCCGAGGTGTTCTGTTGAAACCTTCTGCACAAGTGCGGATATGTTTGTTATACAACTGTCCATATCGCAAGTAGTCTGCTAAAAATGTGTGATGCTGTAGAAGCAGGAACTTTGCAAGTGAAACTGCTGCTCTGAACTACTCTCTGGCTGTCTGGTGGCAATGTGATTTCCTTAGTTCAGTGCTGTAAAACTTGTTATTTCAGTTGGTAAGAATTCTGTGCCTGATAGGGACTGCAAGCTCTTTTCTCCTTCTCATGCGAGCCCTGATGGTGAAGTCCTGCGATGTGACCTGCAGCTGTTTTCTCACTCCTAATTCATTCTAGGCCAGTAGAACTGCTGTAGGACTCTGTGTATTGTTCTTATCTCGTGAGAGATGTTGCCATTTGGAGTAAATATTATTCTGTTGCTAATGGCCTTAAAATTCATTTCAAGTTTTCCAATTACATATTTCATTTATTTCATGAATGCGAAATGACACTGCAGAGAGCAAAGCTGTGAGCTGGCATGAGCAGAGCTGGAAAAGGTTTCAGTTCTGCATTTTGAATTTAAACACACAGAAGTTCATTAATGAAATGGAAGTTGTTCTTGTTTGCCGTGAGATGCCTTGCATTTCTCTTACAAAGATCCAAATGCAACAGAAAAAAAAACGATGGTCCGTGATGACCTGATCTGAGACAGCCTTTGGCTGATGGTGCGCCTGGGAGCTGCTGTGGGACGATAGGAATTCTTTGCAACAAACAACCTGAGGTGGAACAAAGTGCATTTGATTTGCGTGACTTGCATGCGAGGCATGCAGCTTGCTGCCTCCCTCTGCTACCTCTTCCTCTAGCATCCCGTTGCAGTTCACAGGGAAGTTTTATTTCCAGCGTCAGCACTAGCTGTGGGTGTCAGTGAAGCGCTCAAGCCCTCGTTCCTTGCTGTCACCGAAACTTCCGCACCAGCCTGGGGCATCCCTGGTGGTCGGCAACAGGGTCTCCCCTCCCTGTGGTTGTTTGGTGGTTGGAGGCCAGAGACAGGGTGGAGTAAAGGGGGAAAAATTTCCAGCTTTTGGGCACTTTGGTGGCTTCTACAGTGCCATCCACAGCAGAGTTTAATGTAAGTCAACTGAAAAGGAGCCAGTCTTGTATGCTATGACCTTCCTTGGCATAACCGAGCTTGCCTCCTTGCTCCCTCTTGCACATTTAGTGCAGACCAGAGATTTCCCATCTGCAGTCGAGACTGTTCTCATTTTTTTGCAAAATCTGCTTTAATGAACCTCTTTGTAAATAGCACCTGCTGCTCGCTGCAGCCCTGATCCCGCTGCCAGCGCCCATTATGTGCTCCGGGAGCAGGCGAGCCTCAGCCTGTGGCCAGCACGGCCACGACTGCACCGGGCAGGGGAGCCCTGGGCAGAGAGAAAACCACGGAGCTGGCTCGTGCTGCCTGCTGCTCGCTGCTGTTCAGCCACCGTAAGGGTCTGACACAATAAATATTGTAGGACTGAAATAATTACTGATGGAGCATATGGAGCCCCTCAAAGCCCGAGGCACTTTGTAAACTCCTACAGTTTATATCATAATACATATGTTAAACCTGTGATACTAAAAACAAGCTTTTTGCAAATTAGTTTGTATTGTTACTTTTCTACTCAAATTAGACTCGGTGCTGCTTGTGCCACACAGTTCAGTTAAGGAAGGAGGATTATGGAGGGTTGGTAAGAGTTAATGGATCCTGGGTGCATTTCTGCTCGGTACAGAAATACCTGAAATACCTGTTCTGTTGTTCCCAGCCAACGTTGCCCTCTCTCCTTACTTTCCAGGATGTCTGGATTAATTTTGGGGTCTCTTTTCTCTTTGCTTTCTTCTCAAGATCATGCTCTTTGTCCGTTTTTTTTTTTT
>VXAV01037093.1:0-10830 GCA_013399715.1 Alectura lathami | reverse complement strand
ATCACAGGTAAGTTTACTTCTCTGGAAGCAGAAATGCTGCAGCTATTCCGGAAGCCTTCTGCATAGTCTTCCATAACAATCACAGTCTCCTAACTGCATGATCTCCAATAACATCACCTAAGTGATTTCCCCCCAGGCAATAAGGTTAAGTCATGGGAAACAATTTCTATTTTTAATAACATTTTTGCTAAATATCCTGTCCCTGACTTTCCCCAGAGGCTCAGAATCCATCTGCAATAAGGGGGCTTTAAAAGGGCTTTAATAATAAATATAATACCACCATTCTTTTATGCTTGTAACTATTCATGCTTGAGTGAATTCCCTGATCTTTTTATGGGTCTGTTGAAATATATTGTGCAAGTCAAGGGCAGGCCTGTTTTTAAGCTGCTTGTGTTCCCCTGCTTTAACTCTTTTTATCTCTAGGTAACAGTCCAGATAATGCAGTCTTGGCATTGCATTTATCCACGCACAACAGCAGCAAAGCCTAGGGAGCGGCGCACAACCTTGTGTGCCCCAAGGGGCTGTGACTACTGGCTCTAGAGGACCATGAGAGCTCCCAAAGGAGAGCTGCACTGAGCTGCATCAGTCGCACGTCAGAGGAGGAGATGCCCACCACTGGCCCTACCTTCAGACTTCCCCCCTTGACTTGAAGAAGAGGGTTAGAGCCATCAGAAATGAACATTTAAACAAAAGCAATGAAAAACAAAACAAAACAACCCAACATTCTTATCAATACCTTTTCAGCCCAACCCTGTATGGGTATATTTACTTAGATTTCAGACTGCCTGGAGACACTGACTTTCTCCTCTTTTAGAGACTCCTCAGGAAGCAGACATCCTCTCTCTGAAGCTGTAGGTCCTAATTGCCCTGACTGGCCTCCCCGGAGTCCCCCGGCCGCCCACCCCATCCCAGTGCCCTGCCAGCTCCATTTAAGCTCGGCTCTGAGCCCTCAGCCCTGACCTGAGCTATGCTGTAGGTGTGCCCGTGCCATCCCCCAGCACTGCAGATCCTCTGTAGCTTCTCTCCTTGGAGATTTTTCAGCTGAGCTGTTGCTTTCTCTGCATGACCCCTTTCATCTCAGCCCTTTCTTCTGTGAACAGCCAGCAGTGTTCCTGCCCTGGATGTGCCTTTGCTCGGTGATTCCTTGTGAATGAGTCTGCATCTGCTGGAGCCAGCCAAGTCCTTGGCGGGCGCAGCTGAGGGAGTTTGCCCTCTGAGCATGAGGGATGGGGATTTCTGAACTAATTTGCTGTAAACAATGATCCATAATAGGTCACTTCTCTCTTCAGCAGCTCAGCAATTAAATCCATTGGAGACATGAGTGCAATCGGACTGCTGGCAATTAGCACTTGCAGGCACTGGAGCAGTCCAGAGGGCTCTTCCAGTGATTTCCATTGTGCCACTTTGGACTTTATTTGTCATCTGGCTGTGCCGTTTCAGCCCAGGAGCCCTTTGCTGAAGGATACTGGAGGATGTGAGGCCTGTAAAAAAGAAGGCTGCTGGGTAAGGAGAAGGCCTGGGGCACCGTCGTGGTGATGGGCCTTCATGCGGAGCGGGTAGGCCAGGGCGGATCCCGCTCAGCGCTACAGTCTGTCTGTCCGTCTGTGGGAGAGACCAGCTTGAGGTGGGCCAAAGCAGGCTGTGGAGGGGGCCCTGGTGGCTCTGCCGTCCCTCAGTTTCCCACCAAAAGAGAAGGTGATGGGTGGGAGTGAGGTGACCAAGCGGGACACCCGTGCTGCTGGCTGGTTCATGTGGGGCATCAGACCGGGGCTGGGGACTGCATGTGGCGAGTGGCTGGGCCATCCCTGCCCCACAGTCAGGGCAGGTGCAATGGGCTGGCTCTGCTGGAGGTCAGGGACATAAAAATGGCAGAAGTCAGTGATAACTCCTCTGGGTTCCAGCCAGTAATGCAGTCTGTGGGCACCACATGACCAATTGCAATGTGAGAGCAGCATCCTCCTGGCAAGCAGAAATGGGCTTTGCTCATGCCCGTAGCTTCAGGACATGCAAGAAAATAGGATTTATCTCGGGTTAAAAGGGGGAAAAATCAACGTATTAAAAAAAATGCGCCAGATACTCCAGAGCTGGGGCTGAAATATAACAAAGTTTTAAATTCTTGAATGAAAATGTTTCTAATCCCAGCTCAGAGAGCATGAAGGAGCTCTTCGAATTCAATCTAGTGAACAGAAACTTTGCCAAGATCTTCCTTTGCCTGAAGAGCTTGGGTTGGGGCCAGGCTGGGGGCTGGCTGCCTTCCTGCCCAGCAGCTCCCCGGGGACAGCTCAGAGCCGAGCGGCCAGCGGAGCTCCAGGCAGCTCAGCGCTGTCACCTTGCGCGTCGGTGACTTTCGTGTCATTTCCAGTTGGACCATTAGGTATCAGAGCCCATAAAATAATTTGTCCTCTTCTGCTGTGGCCCCTGCATTCTGCCTCCCCCGCTCCTTCATGGTAAACTGTTTCCTCCAATAGGGTGTGGCTGAGGCACTCTGGATTTCAGACACATGTATATCATTTTTATCTACCCTGCTATTTTGCTGGGCTTCTGTACATCCAGGATCATTGTTTTATCTGTAATTCTAACAGTGAGGTTGTGAATTAGAGGATTTTTATTTCACTTGTGGCTTTCCATCCACTATTGTGTATTAAACCAAGCTTTGCTTGAAGACAATAATAATAAATATCCTTTGTGTTTTTCCCACTATAATGTAGTATCTGTTTGTCTGTATGAGAGAACAGTTCTGCAATATCATCACCCAAAGTCCCCAATATCTCCACTGTATCCCAGTTAATTATATGGTGCTGCTGTTTCATATGGACCCCAGTAGGATCGTTTTGCTGCAGACATTATTCTGGGAGGAAAGCAGATGCTATTAACTTTAACAAACAATTTTTTAATGTGATCGAACCCACCCAAGTCTGGCTTCCTGCAGAAGTCCCAGGAGAAATGTGTGCTGCAGATGTACATGCTGGCATTGTCAGCATGAGTGGAGCTGGCAGGATTTCTCTGGAGAAGGAGAAAACTTCTTTTTTGATTGAAAAAGCTTAGTTTCAGGGTAACAGAGATGAATATAATCAATGGTGGGTTGTTTTAGGGACCTCAGTCTTCCCCACTGTCCTGCCAAATGATTGATGATATGAGTTTCATGGAAAAATGCATTAAATTATAGTCATTCAAGAGATAGGAAAATACTGGGGGTTTTTAGTGAACCAAAGATTGGGGAGGCCCTTCATCTTTGACATGAAATAAAGTATTTCTTTGGAGGGATGCAGTTGGAAAATCAAATATTTACTTGTCTGTGTAGCTTTCACCTTATCACAAAGCTGGGCACCTTTGGAGACCTTCTGGGTCCCCTCTGTGAAGGTGATGAAAGTCAGAGAGCAGCAGCCCTGGCGCAGAACAGGGTCACGTGGAAAGCTTGTGGCAGAGAGAAAAGGAAAGGATTGGCATGGCTTAACCTCGGTGCTCTGCAGGGCTGCTGTTTATTGAAGGGAGGAGAAGCCCTCTCCACCTCTGTGGGAGCGGTGGTGAGCAGGGGACACTGCTGGCTGCAGGTTATCTGGGGACATAGGATGCACTTCAGACGTGTTTTGGAAAACCCTCTGCAAAGCAGCAGGGGTGAAGCTTGGTCTGACCCCAGGTAAACACCATCTGTCAGTTCCTGATCAGTCTGTCTTTAAAACTCGGACCAGCTGAGAGCTAGTGATCATTATTAGTCATTTCTGTAGCTTTTGCAAAGAGCATTTCCATTGAAATGCATGGTCCGGCCTTCCTCTCAGGCAGAATAAATAACCCATAAATTATTCAAAGAAGCATTTAACACAGGTGAAAATTAACTCTTGCCTCAGTGCAGGCAGTCGGCGCCTGGGTGGGATCGGCACCATTCCAGCTCAGGGTGGGGCTGGGAGCAGCCCAAGGACCACAGGCCAGGGTGGGATGAAGAACTTTCTCCCAGG
Organism: Alectura lathami; assembly: GCA_013399715.1. NCBI lineage: Eukaryota > Metazoa > Chordata > Aves > Galliformes > Megapodiidae > Alectura > Alectura lathami. The sequence goes on along the minus strand of VXAV01037093.1, from coordinate 6,877 downwards.
AGCGATTTGTGGCCCTCCAGGCTCCTCCTTGAAGGACTTGTAGAGGATACAGGGGACTGATTATCCCGAGGCTGGCAGGAAGCCGTGGTGCCTGGATGGAGCTGTGCAAGGGAGATGGAGAGGAAGGAGGGGAAGTCATGCTCCTCCTGTGGAGAGAAGCCAAGAACTAAGCCTGAAGAAATCCCTGATGACCATGGAAGAAAACAGATTTCTACCAGCTCTGACGGCTCTTGCTCCTGCTTAAAAAGGGAATAGGTCTGTTTGCAAAAGTAAAATGGGGGTGAGAAACTAAATCCTGCTGCATGGAGATCTGAATGAGGCTTAGAAGGTACAGTCTCATAGGGAGCAGCAGCAGTCTTGCTCCTTGTCACTTAAGGTGACATTTATCCGCTCGTGTCACCGCAGCCAACTGTGGCCACAGGGTGTGGAGGCCTCCAGGGCTCTCTGGCAGCCCCTCAAAGCAGCAGCCCTAATGCTGTGCACCTGGGTGCTGCTCGAGGCCTCGGGCTGTTTGTCAGAGGGTGCGTGCCAGGAGATAAGAGTGCACGTTCCACGTTCCGCGTTGTAGCGCTGATCTGCGCATGCTCGTCTGAATTAGGGTGCTGCTGGGAGCGGGGTGTGCAGCCAGGCAATCTCTCCTGCTGCTGGCTGTTCTGGTTTGAGCAGTTTCTGCCCTCATGCTGGCTCCTCGGTATCCTCAGCCTCCCTCTTTTCATCAGAAGTTGCTGCTGGTTTAGTCCTGCTGGCACACGTGTTGGCCTGGCTGCTCCTTAGCTCAATCCTGATGTGCTCCCAGAGTGAAACTGCATGCAAAAGTCACTTGGCACAATGTCCTTTCTTATTTAATCACTGCAGATAATTTTAAGAATAAGAAAAAAAAATCCACACTTTGCTAAATCACGCTGGAAGCAAAATGTAAAGCAGGGAGGAGCAAGGACGGCCCAGGGCAGTTCTCAGGTTCCTGGGTGGCTGCACCCGAAGAATGCTCTCCAGGTCAGCATCTGGTCCTTGACTCACCCTCCTGGGCTCCCTCACCTGCACGCGGTGCAGCTGGGGAGGATGGGTGAAAAATGCAGTTCCAGATGTGCCCTGTGTCACAGCGGCGCTGGGAGTCTGGCAGCCACCGCCGCTGAGGTCACCCTACCAGCCCTGAAGGCCACCTCGGGCAGCCCATGCTTTGCACATATGTATGTGCCTCCAGCTGTCCTATTTCAGTCTCTGTCTCCAGCCCAAGGGCTCGCTGGGGGGTGGAAAACAATTTCAAAAGCTGAGCCCCATGGGCATGGAGCTGGAGCTGCCTGTCCAAGCCTTGCTGGTCAGATCAAGATGCCTGTGGGAAATGCAACCTGAGCAGACCAAGGAGTGGATAAAGACGTGAGGAACGTGACCATCGTGCTCCCACCTTCAGGAGCCGCCTTCTGTCTTGTTCTCTGGCCTCTTGTCCTTTGGAGGATGCAGCATTCAATTACTGTTTTAATATGTCTTTGTTTTTGTTTTAAGTGACTGAAGATTTCTGAGCTCTTGAAAATGGAAAAGCCACATGCGTTTCATGTGGCACCACTTTGACTTTTGAGGGGGAATCATCAGGGCATTTATTACTTCTGGCCAAGAAAATCGTCTAATCGCTATCACCACTAATCCCTATAGTGTTTTAGGAGATGTTAACATGGGTTCTTGGAAGGGGCAGGCCAAAGAGATGGGAATACTGAAATGTTCCAGAGTCCAAAGCATGAGAGCTTTACTGTGGAGAGTATCTTCTCTAAACTAACCCAGGTAACTCCAGAATAAAAAGTAGCTATTGATATTAAAGACAATTCTCCGTGTGAAAGAGAAACCTCTCTTTTCAGAAGGGCCCTACAATTTTTTTGGGGAGGTGGGAAATGTCCAAAATGCTGATGAATAAGTGCATTACACTTTTCAAGATTCTCAAATTTTCTTTCCAAGAAGGACAGCATCCTGTAACTGGTGCAACCACGTTGGTGCTGCTCCCAGAACCTCTCCTGGCTGGCCAGCAATGCCAAGTAAGTGTAGGCTGATCTTCTTGCCCCCTGCCTCAGTTTCCCCATCAGCAGACTGAAGGTAGTGGAGCCCGACTTAGCCTGGTGAAACCCACTGAGGCGAAAGCAGCAGTATTTCTTGTTGACCATAAACTGAACAAAGTTGCTTGTTTCCAGCTAATCAGTGTGTAATACAAAAGGTCACTCCAGCTGTAAAAGCAAGGTGCTATTTTAGGCCTGAAGATTATTATTAAAGTGGAAGTAGAAAATAACCTGAAAAGAGGGATTGGAAACACAACAGAAATGTTACCAATATTTCACTGAAAACCAGAAATTGCTGGAGTCTTGACAGCATCCTTCCTCCTACAAGTATGGGTTTTTATAACAGTGCATTATTAATAGTCACATCAGTGCGTGACTCAGAGGAGAGACTCGCTGGTAAACAGAGGCTGGCTGGGATATTGCCATGTCACATTCAGTTTCTTTCTGGTGGGCCACCTATTTCCACCCATCTGGGATTTTTCTCTGTTCCTTGTCAATAAGGATGTTTGAAGCCGCTTCCGCAGAAAGTCCCATTTGTTCTCAGCACGAGCTCTTGCAATACATCTGTGCTTTCCGCAGAAACAAGACCCTTTCTCCTTCTCTTCAGGAGGCCACAGAAAGCCCTGAATCTCTCCCAGGAGATGGAGGGGCTTGGGGCGTTCAGGAGTGCCAATGTCAGTGGTGTCCCCGTGGTCTCAAATCCAAGGGAGTAGGGGCCAGAGCAGAAACTTCCACACGGAGGGGCTTCTACCTTGGGGTTTCTGTGAGAACTGAAGTGCCTGCAGAAAGTTGGACACAAATGAAGCTGTCTTCTGCCTAGAGTTTTCTGGGGAAACAAGCCACCCCTGTGGAAGCAGCCAGAAGTTATCCCTTCATGCCTTGGAAGTAAGGCATTGGGGGATGGGCGTGATGACCCTGGTGCAGAAGGTGCCAGAAGCAGCGGCTGGGTCCCGACTACCCTGCTCTCCTCAGTCACTAACTTTGCCAAAACAAGCTTTCTTTTCAGCTTATTTGCAGTGAAGCACTTGCTCCCCTGTAAATGCTGCCCAGTCTGGGACATATTGATTTTAACACAGCTGGAGGCACAGAGAAACAGGCTGCTGGAGACATAATTTGTTGCTGTTTTGGTTCTTTTCAAGATGAACATGCCTGAGCAGTTTGGATGCCAGCACTGCCATGGAGCAGCTCTGCTGTTGAACGGCTGCTCTCATGCCTCTGTGCCCAGGGAGCCTTGCACTTACATGGGCAGGTGCAGCCCCTTCCTCTGCAAACATGCCACCAGCTGCAGCGTGTCCTGCTGTAGGTAAGGCTGCTGCCTCTTGACATGATTAATAGCGCTAAGCCCCGAGCTTGAGTAACAGCTGCTGCCACGATCAGGCCTCCAAATGAGGTGCCAAATAGCAGCAAAGCTTGAAAGCCCCCAAATCCAGAGGCCACAAAGCTGGGAAAATAATTCTTGTTTCTGTGCCCTGGGGTGTAAATCCAGAAAACCTCCGTGCACCAGCCAAGTTGAGCCGGTAGCACGGGTGTTCAGGTGGGTGCTCATGACCTGGCACAGCGGTTGCACCCAGTGGATCTGAGCAAGGGGCAAACCCCTGCTCGGCACAGGCTGCTGTGCTGCAGCATTGCCCAGGGAGCTGCAGAGGCTGGCTGCAGGGTCTGCCGAAAAAACAGGTGTCAGTTACACTGCTGGGTGTGAGTGTTGTGAGCTGTCATCTTGGCTTGCTTCTTTTTTTCTTTTTGTTATTTAGAAGACAGAGAACAAATACGAGAAAATGAACTGCAAATACTGACTAACAGCACTTCCAATCCAAATATTTGCTCACATAATCATGTGGGAGCTTTAAAGGCTTCTGAATGGCTCTGGTGCTGTTTGCAATCCAGCTGGGCCTAAAGACAACCGAGATGCTCCAATGTCAGAAGAGCACTGAGAGCTGCATCCAGGGCTTCTCAACGGCCCCAAGTCCCTGAAGAAGCGGGGAGGTGGAAGTGGGTGTAACCCAAGATGTGGTGGGGGCGTGCTGTCAGGAAGCATGCTTCAGATGGGATGCTGCAGCCCTAGGGAGCTGTGACCCCTTGGACACACCACTCAGCGTCTTGGCTTTCCGACAGGACTGTGCAGCTTGCAGAGGGTGCAGTGGTGTTTCCCAGATTTGAGGCTGGGGCTGAAACCAGCATTATGCATCTCATTTTTTCCCCTACTTTGAAACCTTGGAAGCTTCTTCCATCCGTGCAGCACAGAGCAGCAAGCTTGTGGTCACTTGGCTTCTTGAGCAAAATATGGCACAAACTTTGTTTCAGCCCAGGCTCAGTTGTTTTATAACCATTGAGGATACGGAAGCCATAGTGTGGAGAATCACCGGTGGAGAGTGGCTCTCTGGCTCACCCAGCGGTGCTGCAGCAAGCACCCGGCCATTCAGCCTCTGATTTCCTGAGAGCAAAGCAGCCAGCCAAGGTGGGGAGCAGAACCTGGTGTTTTAAGCAGCATCACACACAAGTTAAGCAAGTTCTTGTCTCTCATGGCCACGCTGGCAGATGTAAAAGTTCCTGGAAGGTAGAAATATTGCTCCCTCGTTGTCGCATGCACTGATGCACTAGCATCCTTGCTAGCACTGTGTTTTAGCTGTGAATTTGTAGCTTTTCTCCCTGAAAGCTCAAATCGCAAGGTTTCAGAGCCATTTTCACCAAGTATAATTAAGGATTTGTATCCTTATAATTAAGGAGATGCAATTACGAGTGCTACCAGTGATACATTTGGCATTTGTAGGAAAAGTCTGCACAGCTGAGGACATCTTGTCATTAGTGGCCAGGCAATTCTTGGCCATTAAAATATCAGGAGATCCTGTGCAGCACTGGGTGCTGTTGATTTGTGATCAAACCCAGCACGCAGGTAGCAGGTGGCATTTCTACAGTTCCTGCAGGGAATATGTCCCAAGATGTCAGATGAGATTATTCTGCTCTTTCTATTAGTGAAAAATGTGTGAGAAAAGGACTGGGGGAAGTGGTGGAAGGAAGGGGAGAATGTTTTCTCTATTTAGAAATTGCTATTTTAGCTTACAAGTGTTGAGGTGACTTGCCAAAATTAGGAGGCATTAAAAAATAGAGTAATGGGCAAATGTTATCTCCTTGGTCACACCATTTTCTTCTTGTCAGTTCCCAAACTTGGGTCCATCAGGACACACATCCTTCCTCAATAAAAATACTCCTCTCTGTGATCCTCTCTTCAATAATTAGTAATGCTGATAATTGCATTGAGTAGAGGAAAGGTTTGTTTTTTTTTTTCCCTCATCCTCAGGAAATGCTCGTTTAATGCTGCTCGTTGCCCACACGTGGTCTCATCCCAACAGCTCGATGCAAGACGCTGGCGTGCTGCTGGCGTGCCCTTCCTCCGGCATCCCCAGGAGGTGGTTGTTTATCTTCCCTGCACACAGGCTGTCGTGAAGCTGGGAATGGTTTATCTCCCGTTTTAAAGAGGCTCGCCGCGTTACAGCCCCTGTACGGCGCTGGCGAAATCTACGGTGACCATCAATGAGATTTGTTCCCTTTCAGGAGCTGGGCTGACAGACGGGGCAAGGACGGTGTCCTCAGCGTTGGCATGGCTGCTGTGGGGGGAATAATTCTTGTGGGTCCCTTTCTGCTTGTGTGAGCATTTTCAGAGTGTCTTCAGAAGCGCCAGCCTCTCTTCTGTCATATTATTTTTGTTTGTAAATCCTAGCTGAAAAAGGAGTTCAGCTCACACGTAAAGCTCCCTCTGACCTGAGCAGTGCAGGGCAAATCTGGGATCAAACCCGCAAAGCAAAATGGGTTTATTAGCCCTATAAATTTGATCTGGAGCTTTTAGTGCAAATAACCTCCTACCCTCCCAAGTAATTCTGCTTTAAAGCAGCATTGCCCAAGCCACAGGTCTCACAGACATGGTAAAGCCTGGAAAATACCAGGGGGTGAACAAATGGGTCCCAACGTGCTTCCACCCAGCCTGGAAGAGCTCCCTCAGCTTCCCAGAGGCTTGCATCTCCCTCTCCCTGAGGATGGAGGGAAGGGTTCCAAAACTTTCGCAGACTCCTCCAACTAAAAGCTTCCCCCCTGCAGACATCCCAGTGCATCCCTTTGGAGACTGAAACACAAGGGGAACGCAGAGGTGTTGTTTGGCTTCCTGCTACCAAGGCAAATAGCACATCTGTTAAACCCCACAGTTACTCCCTTAGAGTGGAAAGAGCATTCCTTGCTTTAGGGTAACTTTAAATAGCTTCATTTATTTATTTATCCCCCCCCCCTCGCAGAAGGAGGTGGGTTTCTGCCTTTGGGAAGATTGTATACAGGTGTACAGGTGTATACAGCCCTGTCCTACTGTCCTAAAGCCACCTCCAGGTGGTTTCATCTCTGAAGCCCTTAAGCCCCCACAAGCATCACCCCTTTCCCAACTCACCACATGGGGCACAGCGAGGGCTCTGGCCGAGCACCATCTTGTCCCCACCTTCGTCCCCTGTCACCTTTCCATCTCCCGTCCTCCCCTCCATGCTCCTTTACACTCATCTCCTCTCCTCCCTGGCTGATTCAGGCTTCTCCAGCCGCCTTTCATCACTGCCACTTTCTACCCGCTCGCCCTTGATCCGCAGCGCGGGAGCAGGAGCGCGGGTGGGGGTGGCAGATGGCCACGGGGCCGGGGCTCATCCATCACCGCGGGCCAGGCTGCGAGGGCCGGGCCGAGGCAGGGTAATTGCTGCCGGAGAGGAGGCATTTTTCACCGCTGACGAGGAGGAGAGGTGCAGGGCTGTGCTAATGCCATGGGGAAGGATTAATTCATCATGGTTTCTTTCTTTTTTTTTTTTTTTTTTTTT
>VXAV01037092.1:0-10671 GCA_013399715.1 Alectura lathami | reverse complement strand
ACCCTGCGTTTAGCACCCTGCCCGCTACCAGCGCAGCAGGGAAGGGGCAGCAGGGGGCTCCCGCTCTGTGGGACATGCTGGGAGCAGTGTTTGCCAACGGCTGGGGCTGGGCAGGGAACAGCAACCCCTTCCCACTTTGAGAATACGGGAATCTGGGGGAAACTGGGTTTACTGTACTCCCGAAGGGGTGCCTGAAGGTATTCTACAAGCTGTCTTTTCTTTTTTTCTTACCTTTTCCCCATTATTTCCAGGAGACAAACCAACGCCCTGCGGGCCAGGCACTGCCATTTCATCGGGTGCTCCTGGCTCCTGCCCAGCAGCCCGAGGCAGGCTTCGAGAAATTAAGATTGTCCTATAAAAATCCTAAACTTTTGCTATTTTTGCTATTGAAGGCCTCAAAAAACTGCACACAATGATGAAAAGTTATAAAAGCTCTTCAGTGACATTTGTAATCTATAACTGCTCCCCATTACTAATGGAGTTTCTAATGGAATCAGATTGGTGCTCTCTGTTGTGAGGATGAGAATACTCTCCTCGAGGAATTCAAGGAAAACGCTCATCCCAGAAGACTCATTACAACAGCCTCCAAACACTGCACAGAGCTGGGAGGAGAAGCTTTTTTAAGCCTAGTTTCCTAAAGGACTGAGGCAATTAAAATCCTTAGGGGAAATCTAAGAGGCAGCTTCAGACTCCACAACAACATGAACATTATAAATCCATCCTCACAGAAACAATCCTGAAATAAAGCCTTTTCATTTTAGTATCAAGAGAAGCTTTGAATTTAAAAAACAATAAAAATGCAAAAGCAAAGCAGTAATGTACTTTCTTGTTTAAAAAAAAAAATAAAAAAATTTGATTGCTTTCTCAAAAGCATGCAAGTAACACGAGATAAAATCTGCCCCAAGACTCTCCATGCCCTCGTGCTTCTGGCCCCAGGTACCCCAGCTGCCAGCACGGACCGTGTGGGTGATCTGGGGGTGCAGCTCGTGAAAGCATGCCATTATCCCTGGCGAGATGAGGCTGGCAATCCTGTCCCCGGTGTCTTCTGGGGGATTTTTGCCAGTGTGCTAGCATGGCTGTGGTGAGGGATCAGAACAATGCGATTTGGGCAGGACTAGGACCTGCTGCTGCAAGGGTGGTCTGCCAGAGAATGAAGGCCTGCCCAAAAACCGATGGGCTAGAAACAGCCAGTGACAACAGAACTGCTGAAACTCTGCAGCCGCAGTGAAAACCCATGGTATCTAAAACCCAGCCTAGAGCCAAACTCCCTAACACCAACCCATGCAAAATAATTCATTGCTGAAGTGTCAGAACAGCGGCACAAGCCCTGAGACTGATCTAGCCAGGGAAAGGCAGGAAAACAAATCTACCTTCACTGACAGCAGCAGCAGATGGCTGGAGGCGGGGAGGAAAAGGGCAAAAAAAGGCAAAAAGACCACTTTGACATCGGGATGTTGTGCTGCTTGTTCTTTAAAACCTGTCAGACCACTAGAAGGCAGGTAGGGAGGAGGGCGCTCGGGGTCTGGAAGCAGCATGCTGGCCCGTGCACATCCAGGATGTTTCCAGCAATGATTACATCGAGTCTGACAGCAGCCTTCCTCCAGCGACAAGCATCATCCCCCTGCCTGGGGCAAGCCAAGAGAGGGCCATAAAGTGTGGCATTAATCATGTCCTCCTGACGCAAGCGTCGGCTACCTGAGGGCAGCACTCCCACGCGTTCCTGCGCTCTGTGACGAGAAACGCACTGCCACGGTGACACTGCTTTCCAAGGAAGAGCCAAGTAAAATCCTTCAAACGAAGGAAAAATGTGTTTAAGGTGGATCACTGGCAGACGTACACTTATCCTGATTAGATTTCTACAGATGAAGAAAGCTAAACAGTATTTAGAAGATCTGCTGGTTCACTGTACAAAACGGCAAACCCTGCCTCAAAACTGAAACACGTACTCGCTGTTTAGGAATCCCTGGGACTGATTTTTACCAAAAATCAACGGCTCTGGTGTCCACATCATTATGGACTGACTAAATCCAAAGCAGCTCACTCACTAGTGAGTTGTTCTTTAAAACCCACGACAAAATCATGCCATCAGATTGATGAGATCGTATCAGCGTGAGAAGACTAAATGCTGGGAAACACGTTGCTCAGCTTACATAATGACATCAATCACTTTTTGTTCTGATGCACTGAGCTCTAAAACAAAGGAAGATGATTGTTCATCTTCCAGTGATCATGACCTAATGTGGAAACCACAAACGTTCCAAAAAGTATCACTGCAAAAATGAACAATGCAAACTCTGCCCAAGCCAGAAACAACTGGGAGTTAAACAAAGGCAGACGGGAAAAAGAAGACTGACGGGGAACTGCCAGTGTTACTGAATGCTTTGTTAAACGCAGAAACGCCACCGCCAACCAGTCTGCAAGAAGATCCGGGTCTGAAAAAAACGGTTGAGTGTGGAAGCTGGCAGCAGGTCTACACAAGTGGTCACTGCCCAGGTTTGTTGAACCAGCCTTCCAAAAAGTTGCTGAGACCTTGCAAGACGTGTGAGGAAGAACGGTAGTTACGAAGCTGTATGCAGAACTGCATGTATTCTAAGGAATTACAAGTGACCTGGATGGTCAGAGGCTGACGGAGTCAGCAGGGAAAGAGGTTCAGTAGCTGACAGCTCCTTCTTCAAGCTGAAGGACAGCCCAGGGGTGGAAGCTGAAGCTGCACCAACATGGGTGCCAAATAAAACAATTTTTCACAGCCATCAGACAGCCATTGAACAACCTGAGCTCCGAGTTCGCTATCGGGATAGCTGTATTACACAGGTGAGAATGCCTCAGGGAAAACGCAGTACAGTTCCCATATTAAGCACACCCTGCATTGCAATATTTTCCCAAGAGATGGACAGGACCAGAGCAGTTTCCCTTCACCATGCAGTGCTCAGACACCACGGGACATCTGTGCCCTGGGGAGGCAACAAAGCAAGCTGCAATCACATGCTCGTGCTGTGGGAGCAGCACTCCGTACAACACCACCTAGACACCAGCCAGCCTGCTTCCCTCTGCCAGTTCGAAGCAGGTATGTAGCCTCATCACCATTCCCAAAGAGCGCACACACAAACTCCCCTGGCAGGATGTCAGAGGGTCATTCAGCCTAGCAGTGCAAAGAAAATGCCTCGACTTCCTACCTTCACCACACTGGTTTTGTTTCTCGGGCTGTATGCTGTGCCTGCTTTCTGTGTTTTATTACTTGGAAGGATTGCTGGCACTCTTTGCCAAGAGGATGTAACAAAACTGTAAAGAAAACCACTTCCAGACCAGTTTTCTACCAGTTTTCTCTGACCTGAGGCTAACTGCAAATGCTGAGGAATACCAGACTGGCTACAAGGTTGTGCTGAAACAAAAACTCAAAAACTAGCTGGAAAGATGACCTTGCAAACCCAGTTAGCTAAACCAGCTGCACTGCTTGACTTTGCATTTTCAATGAACTCTTCAAGCCAGCATTTACCTGGAGACTTTCTTCAGTCTTGAAGGTTAACCTTGCCAAAAGTAGCAGAAGAGTTTAATTAATAGAAGAGATCCCAAACATGCCAAGCGAGTATCTTCTGTGCTTAAGGTGTGCGCCCAGACAACGGAAGGTGGTGCAGCTTCGGAGACCCACACAAGGGATCCTCTGCCCCTACACTCCATCTCAGCAGAGAGGTACACTTTCACGGCTCATCAGTCAGGCCACAAAACTCAGCTCCACGTTTTGCTCAGGCAACACACAGCATCAGTAAAGAGTATTTTAAAGTTTCCACTCCCGGGTTTCGAATGTGCCCAGATTTCTTATGGTTGAATAAAAACATGCTACATCTAAGACTTGTGAACAAAAAAGCAGCATTTTGAAAGAGACAGGGAGGGATAAGATGTTTTGGCTGGCCTTTAAGTTAAAGGCTGCTCGTGTAGCTGCGCCAGAAAAAATTGCTATCGCTTGCTCCACAGAACATACGCAGCTTCAGGGGAAATCTTAAAAACAAGAAGCCAAAGACCATCTATTCTGGGGATGTGACAACATTACGGTCAACAATTCGAGCATATGGTGCGTAACACTACCGCGCCGAGTTTACTCTCCCAGATAAAACATATTTTTGTTTGGATTTCTGGTTGCTGACACACTGAGTCACTCTACTGCCTCAAGTATGAGCTCAAATGCTAAAATGGATTGACTGGGAACCACGGTGCAGTGCGTGTCTAGGAGCAAAATGCTTTAAATAAACCACTGACTCACCTTGTCACGCAAATGATGTTCTGCAGCCTCAATATTCAGAGGATCGTCAAAATTCAAAAGATCCTGGAAAAGAACCAGAGAACATTACAGGTTTTCCCCCAAACCATCCTCGGGGTGTTATACAAGAAATACAAAGCCCTAACGAACAAGGAAACAAAGCAAAACAAGGAAGACCAGCCATTATCTCACTGCCTTGGGTAGGCAGCCCTGCCGAAGGGAAACACAAACAGGTTTGGAGGTTGCAAACTCAATCAATTAAAGGACAACAGGGTAAAGTGAACCCTAATCACGTTCAGACCTGCACACAGCCTGGTGATAAAGCAGGAAGAGTTTCCTTAATCCCACCACCAACAGCAAAGCGATTTCATTCCCTCTAACCTGGAGCCTGACAGACAGGAATGGCCCAGAAGGAAGGGGAGTGCAAAGACCCCATGAGATAACGGCGCACGAGCGCAGGGAGCAGGAAGAGCCACAAACAAACCTCAGGTCTGTCAGTTTGATCTCGATGAATATTAACGCTGGGAGGAGAACACCTCTGGGGTTAAAGCCAAGGAAAGCCAAGCTGCTGATAACAGGTGAACCCTCACAAAAATAACGCTGGATCACAGGAAAACCCTACACAGCCTGCAGCGCAGACCACGTGTCCCCAGCTTGAAGCCAGCCTGTGGCAGCAGTGACATGCCATCATTTCACACGTGAGAAAGGCTCATGTTGCTCTCAGGCTGATTTTCATACAATTTCTTCAAGAAAACCACAACAGAATCTGTATGGCCAGCAGGTACTCTTATCTCTGGAAGGAAAACTTCTCCCTGGAAAAGCCTCCTTTCCAAAGCCAAGAAGCGGTGTGGGAGGGAAATCCAAGAGGCAGGCTGCAAAGCATGGCTCTAACAGGACGTGACAAATCCCTGCGCTCTCTGAAGCGTGACCACCAGCGCTGCCGCTTGCCCAGCGGATCATTTTCACACGCAGTTCTGCTGCTGAAAGGCCTCCTTTGCACCTCTGGTGGATTTCACTTTCCTCCAGCTACTTAACGTGCAGGGGGAACTAACTGATATGCAATTACTTTTTGGCAAAAAGGCAAATGCTCTCCAACCTTGTAGATCAATTTAATAAGAAGCCATCTAAACACACCAGGCCTTTTGCTGCCATGAAAGCGAGGTGACTGCAGCCAGTCTCAGGCTTGGTCTGCAGGGGAGCTTTTAGGAACACACTGTGAGGGACTCACCGGGACGGTGACAGCGTGGATATCGCGGTCACTGCTCTGCCCCTCTCCCTGCAGGCAGAGAGGTAGAAGGGGCTCCTTGCTCCACAACAACGCTAACGAAGCTCACAGCAATACTCCTTGGCCAAATTTTTCAAGCCCCGTAGTGGCTGGGGTAGCTCTCAGAGCCCACAACAATCCCGGTGATCGCGTCGGTCGATGCTTTGCTTTGCTTTCTCCTGACTTTCCTGCCTAATCAGACTGCAGGGCAGGCATTAATTCCCAAACATCACTTTCAAAAACCTGGAACACCAACACAACTGCTTCTCAGAATGAATTTCTAGTCTTGGCAAGCCATGGAGGGAATTTCTTAGTGTGTGGAAGATCACAAGTCACTCGTTACCAAAATGTCCAGCCACAGGTTTGCAACCAAAAGTAAAAAAAACATCTGTGGAAACGTGGGCATTACAGACTACCTGTACAAGCCCTGCAGTTAACAAAAGCACAAACTGATTTCATATCCGTACGACACCCAAAGGGAGTAATGACCTCAAGAGGCAACCACAAGAAACCGCAGCAGGCAAGCAAAAAGACAGTAGAAATGCAAAATCTTCATTTACTTACAGTAAATAAAGAGTTTAATCCCCAGACAACATCCTGCAAAGGAAAAGCAGTCTGTTAGGCATGCATTTCTGGTGGTGTGAACAAGCTGACAAACTGAATATTCAAATACAAGTTCAGATCGTCCTGATCTGAACGTACAGGAGCCTCGTTCCTCTTGCTTCTCTGCCCAAGGAGAGGAGTATTATCTTATATACCACCACTTGGAACTGCAATGCTTAGCTCAGAGGGTGGGTATACAGCTTGATTTAGCAATCTGTTCTTAAAATTAAAAATTCAGACCATGTCAGTACAGAGATACCGTCTTAAAATTGTTCTCTTGCTCTTAACCATCTACTTACAAAGAGTTGAAAACGGAGGACTGGTGATTGCTGCAAATAGGAAGCTTCGGGGAAAGCGTCTCCCAGTGTTCCCTTGTTTGGTGTCATCAAGCACAGCATGTTTTGGGGTACGCATCCCCAGAACGGGTCCGTTAGCACTAACGAAAGAATCCACATCCTCAGTCACAAGCCTCAAAGACTGAGAAAACACACAAGACCCAACGATTACAGGAACAGACCCAGAGGGATCACCCACCACCAACTCCAAGACCTTCTGGAGGAAAGATTCCTTTCTTCAGCAGCACCGTACCCACGCGACCCTACTGCGAACTCCCAGGGAAGCCTGGCGCTGGAGCTCGCGCCTCCCAGGCGAGATGAGCGCTGTCCCCCCCGCCCTCAGCTGACTGCCCACCAACAAGACCCACGCCGGGGACAACCACCACACATGGTTTCATGGCACGCCTTGGTGTGCCTTTCACAATAAAGCCTCCAGGTGAAAACTGCCTCTCCATGGGTAGGCATCTTCAATAAATGAGTGTATTCCAGCTCGCTGCCTGCTCGGGTGCCCACTGGCTGGAAGCCACGGGCCACGGAAATCTGTATCCCCTAAAAATGCCATCCAATTACACCCTAATGTAAAAGGCACGATGACAGCACGATGACAACCGCCTCTCACGATCCCCTTTTCCTTTCATCTTGCACAAACAACAAGTTTTGTGATTTGCTGGATTCATTTCATACCCTTGCACGCTTCCATAATAAATAAAGCTAAATTACTACTGGAGGACAACACGTTTTGCAATGAGCTTGAGGCTAGCCCAGATTTAAATCTAGGATACTGAGACGGGGAGGTGGAACAGCTGAGCAGCACTGAAGCAAGTATTTAACATTTGAGAAGCTTGACACTGCTGTATTGCAAAAATAATCGCTTTGCACTACTGACTCCAGCATAGCTGCTTGCTGCATGCAGATGAGCAGCCTGCCTGGATGCTTCATGTTCTCCTGCCTAACTGAGAGGGTTTGCAACTACCAGAGAATACACGCTGTCAGAATTAACAGCTCAAAAAAGCTCTCAGTGTGCTAAAGCATCACCCTTGGCTACATTTACTGAACTTCTGGCTTAAATACTCTGAAAGCAGAAAGTTAATGTAGGAGAATTTTAACAACCATCACACTGCAGGTTGTCTTAAATATTAGGGTTCCATACCTTTACGCTGCTCATTTCAGGAATGCCTTTCTCTCTCCCCAAACTCCGCCACTAAGAACAAGAAGCTACCTTTACCAGAAGAATTAAGCACAGAACGTGCAAGTTCACACAGAGTACAACTGGCGAGACCATTCCCTTTACAACGCTGCAGACCAACAGGCTGTTAGAAGCAGCCCTTTGTCATCACCCCTTTTCACCCTCGGGTATTTTTGTCTTGCACTCGAGTGAAAAGTTGCACTAAATCCCTGCCCACAGGTCTATTCACAGCATGCCAAACGAGGAAAAAACAAAGTCTGCTGTCGCAGCGGCATTGAAAGTTCAAGAGCAAGAGGCAAAACACTGAGCACAGCCTGTGAAACAGCCTCTCCTGAGGCCGGGGGCTCTCAAAGCCTTGCGTTTGTAGGAGGCCCTAACTCGATCAGTCGCCGGCCCTGCACAGGGGGCAGCTCTCAGCAGCGCCTCACAAAGCGATGCCATTGAAACCGCGGCAGAGACGAGTGCTAGCTGCGCTCTCGGGTGTCTGGAGGAAACAGCCACGCTGCAGCTCTTCTGAAGAGAGAGCAAGCATGTAAACCAGAGATGAAGATTTCCCTCTAGCAGGCAAAGTGTATTTCATACACTAATTTGAGCAGGGAACAAGCCAGACAAGAGCAGCTAATGAACTTTCAATCAACAAAACTTCCTCAGAGGCTCAAGGAAGATTTCTGATCTAACAGGCTAATTAAATTACAGCTCCCTGCTAAATCTTTTTTTCTTTTTATTAATGTACAAACACTTTAACCGTTTCAGATCAATGAAAGGAGCAGCAGTCATCTACACAAGCAGATGCCTAAAGGGATTTTTTTTATGCAGCGGTAAAAAATGGACTGCTTTCATTCCAGAGACAGCCAGCGCTTCTCAGCTTACCGCAAAACCAACTTCTTCCTAAGCAGCCTTCTCCCAAATGCACAGCTCTTGTTTAGCCTTGCCTCTCCTTGTCCTGCTCCTCTCTAACCTTGCACATAACGCTGCTAATGCATCCTGCAAAACTCCCACGCCAGGTGCAACTCTGCCTCCACCCGCAATAAGCGATGAACTGAACATCAGTGTTCTTCAGCCCACCCCAAGGGCCACCTCGGCTCTCACGTGCCCGCCGCCCCAGCTCATGCCTCCCACCCAAACATAACAGCAGCTCACTTAGAGAGCTTTGGGTACTTTAAATGGCATGAGCTGCTCCAGTTAGCAAACACAAAACTAACAGGAGGAAGGCTGGAAAACAATTTCTTCTGTGCTGCAACATACTGGAGGGAAGAAAATAGGAACCTTTGTAGCCTGTTCCTCTCGCAGAGGAAGACAGCTGTGGACTGCCAAGCATGCAGGAGCGCTCCACTGAAATCCACCACGTTTGTTCCTGACTCCTTGACATTTGTCTGCAGGGTTACCTCGGAGCAAGCAGATAATCTTGTGTAAATTGTTCCCCAGGGATGGTTCTTAATGAACTACACTACAGCCATGATGAACGCTGAAGTGCACACCCACTGGCGAGCGGTCTGCTCAGCTGACTGAAGTCACCACAAATTGCACGTGCAGAAACCAACAATTTGGGGAAAACAAGCGTGGTTTAATTAGACCTGCCATGCACCACGCTTTCCTACTGAATTACTCTCAAAATGTGCCAGTGCTAACAGCTACTGGATTTAAAGCAAAGATTTAGCTTTGCCACAGCCATTTCATGGCGAAGAAGAAAATTGCTGCAAATCCTTTACGAGGCAAAGGTTATCCACCACAGGACGCTGATTTGTGTAAGCATCTTCACTGGTTTGGGCAGGTACAGAGCAAGAATCAATCCTGGCAAAACAGACTTGTAACATCAAAATACAACACAACGTGGTCCCTGCAGAAAAACTTCCTAAAGCTTCTTAGGAGAAAAATATAATGATGTCAGAGCTACACAGAAGGGAGCTGCTTGGGGTCTGCACTCGGGTGGCACCCGTGGACCTGGTGCTGCTTGGTGCAGACCAGACCTTGAAGGAGACTGTCCCCACTCCTACTGTCAGTGTGCTGACGCAGGTGACGGAGCAGCTCTGGGGCACGTGAAAGCAGCTTCTGGCTTTGCCAGAATGGGGGATGAACATTTTCTACCTAGGCAGGCAGCCTGGAGACTTCTACATGCAGCAGGAAGGCCCATTACAACATGGGATCTGAATGAACACACAGCAGAGCAGGAATCAGCAGCGGTTCGACTGCCGTCGCAGCAAACAGCGTTACCCTAACGCCAGCTGAGGAAGCACCACCATCAGCAGCAAGAATTGAATTAGCATGGTGCAGAGCATACGGGCTCACTCCTCTTCCCTTCATCTCGGAGGCACTGACAGTTATTGTCTGTTGAAAATACTCCTCTACACTAATTACTCCCAACTCCGACAGCAGACCACCCATGGTCATTAAGACAATGAATGGAAGCTTTGTGCTTGGAGCAAAGCCTTCAAAACCGCTCAGCTTCAGGCTTAAACACCGCTAACGGGAAATATTAAGTGAAGACCCTCTGATTTACCTCACCATGAGATTATAGTTTGCCATTTGCATGACTGCAGATGCAGTAACTTTCCTGACTCATGCAACAAGTAGGACATTTTCCCATTTACTCATAAATGCTAATTAAATAAGTACTCCTCCTAGGAATAAACTTCAAATTACAATAGTTTATTGTAAATGGGTTAATTTCTGTAATACCTTTTAGATTATTTAGTAACACAAACAGGTATTTCTTACACCTGGTATCTAAAGCTATAGGAAGTGAATTCCTGAATAAAAAAAAACCACAATCATTTTCCTACAGGTTGCTATAAAAAGCTGTCTGAACTGCTATATTTCAAGGGAACTTTGATGATTCCCATTCCTGCGGTTGTCTACTGATACAAATAACAAAAGTAACACTTCAAAATATTGTAAGAACTGAAGTGCATATAGATCTGAGCAGTAAACATGAAAATCCTACAGAAAATAGTCCTCCAGTTACCTGAAAACCACTGTAGCTGCATCAGAACTGGGTTCCAGAAAAAAAAAAACAAAAAAAAACCAAAAAAAA
>VXAV01037091.1:0-10655 GCA_013399715.1 Alectura lathami | reverse complement strand
CACGGCGCATTTTCTCCACCACCGGCTTCCTGAGCTGTAAAGGAGACGGAGCAGCTTGTTAAGGGTTTTTTGAGAGCTGACCTCCTTTCCCCTGCTGACCCATGCTCTGCCACACATAAGGTGCAAGGATGCTGCTGCCTACCTGTTACCCACTCACAGTCTTTTAAAAAATCTCCTTTATCTCTCTTTATCCTGTTTGTATTCACCCAGACCACCTTCTCTGCCCTTATGTCATCTTTTCCCTTGTAATTCTTGTTTGACATGGGCAGTGCCTTGCACAGAGCACAGACCAGTCCTGACCAATCGGACTGATCCATCAGGGGCTCTACTTACTTTATTCTTTTCTTTTGGCAGCAGTTTCTCATCCACGTGGATCATGAGGGCGTTGCTGGGAGCCATTCCTAGAGCTCTTAGCCCTGGGCACAGACCCTCCACGTGGGCTGCAGTGCTGAGCATGAGGCTGTGCTCTGGCAGCGACCGACCGCCTCTATTTATACACCAGAGAGTTTGGCAGATATGTGAGTCTCGGGGTTGCTGGTGTTTCCCACAGCCCTTCAGCCAATCCAGGCACGCAGCTCAACAATAGGGGCAGCATCCATCAGTGCACGGTGCATTGATCCTAAATGCCCTGGAGAGAATAACCTTCTGCCCACGCCGACTGGTGGAGTGTGCAGCCTGGCTCTGCAGGGCTGCCCAGGGATCTGGGAAAACACTGACCCTCCAGCTGGTTGTCTGGGATCAGTGGCGGTCCCGAGTCTCTGCATGTGCCAGTCACATTTGTGGCATGGAGGAGGCACGCTTTTGGGAGAAGGCAGGAAAAGGAGGCGGGGAATGCTGGTAGGGTACAAATCGGCAGCACTGGGGACATCTTGTTACTCTTTCTGCAGAGTGCACTTCACAGCCAGCCTCCTATCTGCAGTTTGCCGGGGTGTGTGTGTGTCTGTGCTTGTCCGTACCGTCGTTACACTTGTTTTGCAGCAGTAGTGGGTGAGCTGAGGTGTTATCAGTGTGAAACAACCGGTTTGTTGGCCTGGTCTGTCTAAGTGCTGTGAAGAGTCTACAGCCAGGGTGGCAGGATGGCAAGTGAACAGGCTGAATAAAGAGAGAATGGGAAGCCAGAGGAAAGTGTAACCTCCATTTGTCTCTTTCCCCTTAACACACCGGGGACCATGAACCCATTGCACCAGTGCTCCCACTGCTTTCATTAAGGACAGCCACACACCTCCTGGCAGAACTGGCCTGGCCACCCCCACAGCTCTTTCTTGTCCCTTTTCTACCCTCTCTCTTTCATACAGATGTTTTGAAGCATGATGGTTGGGATGGGCTAAAGCAAAGCCCCAGGCTTGGGAAGTGTCCAGTGGGCTCCACTGCAGGCTGGACCTGCCAATGAGGTCCCAGCCACGCCTTTGCCGTTCTGTGTAACCTTTGGCATGCCAGCCCCACTCCGTTTTCTCATCTGGAAAATGGGACTAGTGCTGCTTGCTCCAGTTGCGTGAAAATTTTACTAAAAATTAAGCAAATGTTATTTCTTCTGTGGTAAAGGCAAGAAGAGGATCGATTCTGTGCAGACACTTTAGATCAGCTCTGATGTTGTGTCTTTTCAGTGTGTCTTGAGGCAGCATTGAAAACCCTGGGAAGCTACCAGAGAAAGCTGTGCTGCACCCCACGGTCTGAAGTCTGGCCTGCAGGGGCAGAGGTGGGCTCGTCTCCTCCCAGCATGGAAGCGTGCCTGAGGATGTGGAAGTGGGAGCGATGGAGGGAAGTGTCTGGTGAGGTAAGACAGCCAAAGACAATTTCTTACTTGGAAATCCTGAAGTGAAGCCCGAGTTTAATGGGCAGTTGACAGGAAGGAGGGAGGTGTCACTGGAATAGCCAGCTTCATGGTTTTCATTGTATGGGCCTGAATGGGCTTAGCTCTTTGTTAAGGGCAGATGTTGTCCTCAGAGTCCTTTATTCCCGTGTTGTGGGAAAGCCAGGAGACAAGTCATCTCATGAACACTTTGAACTGGTCAAAGGATTATGATACAGGATAAGACACAGCTCAGAGACCATGCCCTAGCTTTTGCCAGCTATAATAAGGTGTTGCCCTTTCTTCTGTAGACTTTGAGTGGCCTTCCTCCAAAACTTGGTATCCTGTGTTCTCCCTCTCCTAGTAAGGGAGCACTGGTGTCAGGCCTTGAAGCTAGGAGGTGACAGGTAGGCATGTACCAAGCTGGTTAAAGAGACTCTTCAGTGTCAAAGAACATCTTTTTCCCAACTC
Source organism: Alectura lathami (assembly GCA_013399715.1). Taxonomy (NCBI): domain Eukaryota; kingdom Metazoa; phylum Chordata; class Aves; order Galliformes; family Megapodiidae; genus Alectura; species Alectura lathami. The sequence continues at coordinate 8,395 of VXAV01037091.1, read as the reverse complement.
CTGAGAAGCAGCCCTGACCTTTATTGCTGTATTATAACTAATAGCCAGATGGTCTTTTGGGAGTTGGATTCTTGCCCTTTAAATCATTCAGGTTCAAGCACCATCACTAATGTTGTGAGTAGTTGCAAGGCACACTTCTATTGTCCCAGCAAGAAATGTTATCAATAGGGGAAAAGTATGGGAAACGCAGAGAAATTCAAACCCACACAGCCTGGTGCTAATAACTCTTTTGTGGGGCCTGTGCTTCTGTCAGGGCACGATGAACTCACATGGCTTTTTCACTGAGTAAGGCTGAAAAGCATGTGTTTTGCCATGCAGGCAGGAGCTTCTCAGGAATCTGTTTACCAGGAGAAAGGGGCAACATGGGACAAGGGGGCAGGGATGCTGGTTCACGCTCAGGGGTGGCCAGGAGCAGCACTGAGCTCAGCTGCATCCCTGGCTGGCTGGTCTGCTGCACCGTGCCTCAGTGTGCCCTTCTGGGAAAGGGGAGCAGTGTGCTGCACAGATTGACAGCGCCCTGTTAGCAGCTGCGGTGGGTGCCTGGCAGCTCTTGTGCTTCCCTGGCATTGGTGGAAGAGGCACCGCCTGCGGATCCTGCTGAACGCCTGCGGGAGTTTTCTTGGATAAGGTTTGAAAGCACAGGGTACTGTGTTTGAGGGGAACCCCAATGGTCATTTGACACTTGAATTTATGAGCCACTGCTTGCTTTGGTGTCACAGGTAAAGACCCTTCTCCCAACCCTCCAGGTGCACCTAAACCTGCCTGCAAGAAATTATCTTGCAAAACTTGCTGTTCAGGATTGGCTTCTTCCACCAGCACAAGCCAAGCACAGTGCTGCTGTCTGAGGCAACAGAGTGAAATCTGCCTCCTTCAGAGGAAACAGTTATGTTGTTCTTAGACCAACTGTATAAAATATTTCGTTAAATGTCATTAGCGTGGCATTATCCTGCCTTCTTTAAGCATTAGAACCCTGGCAAAAAAATGTCACTAATTACTGTAAAGTACATTCTTTATATGTTTAACCTCTTTAGTTAGTTTTTCTTTAGATCCAGAATACTTAATATGCTGTTATTCCCAGGTGCGTAAGTGGAGGAAAGTGGACTTTGGTCATAAAGAAATATAAAAGACAACTCAATCTGCATTTTCAGGGTTGTCAGAGGCGAAAGCAATTTCTGTTTCTTGTGTGGGTGGCCCTGAAATAGTCATACACCAATGACATAGTCTTTCTACAATGAGTATTACAAATAATTAAAAATTAAGGAGAATTTATTATTTTTCTGCCCAGCTGAAATTCCCACAAGTCACCTCTCAGCATATTCAAGAGTGCACAAGAGGGATTTATTATTTCCTGGTATATTGACTCTGAAAGGTCTGGGGATTACAGCTGCTTTGCACATGAATGGCTGGAGTGTGTTGTACAAAAGGCATGGTCTGTGGGATAATGGGGTTGGATGTGGGAAAGCGCTGACCCTGGGGGAGAGCAGGCTGGTGCCTGATGGCAGGAATCAATTATGTCTCAAAGGAACACATTGCCCTGGGAGCAGCCTTTGCAGGAGCCACCATGTTATCTGTTTACCACCCTCCTCCTTCAAAAACCTGTATAAAAGAGTCACAGAAAATATCCCGTCCTTCTGTCTTTGCCAGGGACTCAGCTACACCTTGCTCTGTAGGTACGTGGGCTGGTGCTGGGTTAGTCATGCTCTCAGGAACGCAGCTGTTCCCCATCTCAGGATGAGTGCTGAGACCCAGCAGTTAGCTCACACATGCTGCCAGCTTTGTGACTCTAAAGCACCCCAAACCCTGGTGACTTCAGGGGGAGCACATGCTCCCAAAATCCCCGAGAAACACCCAGAGCCCATCAGTCAGTCATTGCTTGGCTCCAGCCAAGGGAGGAGAGCAGCGTGTCGCTGCTGCTGAGCTCGGGCACTTGGTGGTATTCAGTTTTCACACTGATCTGGCATTATTGTAGCCTTTCAAAATTTGGGCTTCAACCAGTCATGAAATGGGACAGAAAGTCATAAGGATAATAAAGCATTTTAGATATTTCTAGGCAAAATAAAAGTATTTTTAGCTTTCGATCGTTGAGCATTTGCACTGCACTTGAATTGACTTCAGTTATTTTCTGTCTTTGTAAAATCATGAGGCTTGGGCACAAATTCCTACTGAAGGCCATAAGTATTATATATCTGGTGATAAAATTACAAGACTTATTGGTCAGTGTTGCCAGATATTTTGGGAAGGTTTAGAACTGGGAGGCTTCTTGTTGATGACAAGATGGGAATGGCATGTTCATGCCAGGCTGGAAGGCAGTCACCTCTGCCCTAGTAAGAGCAACAATCTGAATGTGTCGGATATTTAATCACTTGGCTCTAGTGAGGGCGGCAGCGGGGCAGGTGATAGTCACACACCTCCTGGTGTCCTGTGAGCCTCGTTTGATTGTTCCCTACCTTGGGAACAAATATGTAAGCTGAAGCTGATTCTTCTGTGCGCCGCAGCAGATTTCTCCCCTTCCCTTGAGCTCCCACCTGCCTCCCCATTCTGCTGCCCGATGGCTGTCAGTCATACACTGTGTGCGGAGCACAATGGACGCATGTCTGGTGAAAGTCACTGAGGGCTTGCAGGTAGGACTAGGATCCCCAGCACATCACCTGTGGAGCTGGCAGCATACATTTACATCTAGGTTCTGAGTAGGAATTGGGCATGAAGCCCTAGGAGCTGGGGCTGGGGTTTGTGCAGGCCTTTTTGCTATGGGCAGTGGTCAGCACCGAGCCCTGCAGCCATGGGCAGCACTGGACTGTAGCATTGAAGCAGTATGGATCCTTTTGCATTTCTAAGCCATGGTTTCATCCAGTCCAGCTTTCTAGGGCCTGGAATTCTCGTATAACTCTGTTCAGCTTCTGACAGAGAGCTGATGTAATTCAGGGCACACTGCATCCTCTCTTCAGAGGAGCCCCGACCCCAGAATAGCTGTAACTGCAGGGAGGCAGCCGATGGAACTAGGTGGTGCTGACAGACAGATCTACGCTAGGACTAGGGACAGCTGCATCTTAATGCTGAGGTTTTGATGGGTCCCCAGGAGCATGGATAAACAAATCTTGGCTTACTTTCCAGAGAGATCAAGTTCATTTTTGCTGAATAGATCATTAAGTATTTCCTGATCAAGCATTTGAGTGCATTTTCCTTTTCAGCCATTTCGTAGGCTTGAACAAATTGTAGTGGATAACATTTGCAAAACACTGCTGAACTCGAGTGCAAAGGAGAGCTTTTGCATCTGCAGGGGCACAACTGCAACTGTGGTCCACGCAGGTAATCCAAATTCTCCCATAAGCTGTGGAGCTGGCTGCTTTTTAGAGATGATAATGCAAATTAAAGCAAAAGTAGGTGCTGAGCATCTCTGCAAAACAGAAGTCTCAAATGGGCCACTAAGCTGCAACTAGTAAGCTGTCAGAAATATTTAAATGTTGGGTTTTTCCTTTCTGTCTCATTTTCTTCCTTTGTAAAACATTGCTAATGATACATCCTCATCGAGCAGAAGAGATTTCTGAAAATTCGTTAGCTGGTATCTGTAAAGCACTTTGAAAATGCAAAACCAGTGCATTATTGGTCTTCTGGATGCTTTCCATGTTATTAAAAACAGGATTTCAGAAAGGCTTATAGGGGATCAAAACAGCATCCCAAACTTGAAAGGAAGCATGACTGTTAAACCATCAACTGTCGCCTCCCCCTCCAGCCAGATGTTAAGCCCTAAAGAACTGAAGTGGCACAAGGAATTACTTTCCCAAGTTCCCCCAGCTGGGCTGACAGGCCTTGATCAATGGTTTTCTCCACAGTGAGTGCTATGCAGATGGTCTACCCAGAGCAAGGTTTCTGTGAAGTACAAAGGGAAGTCAAACACCATTTCTAATTCAGCTTGTAGCATGGCACACTTCCTTTATCCTCTGCCTGAATGGAGTGAATAGGAGAGCAGTGTGGGAAACTGGACGGGACTCCAAACTCACACAGTCTGAGGGGCTGTGAGGCACTCCTGTCCTCAGACCACATCTGCCTGTGACAGACAGGCGAAAAGAGTGACAGAACGAAAAATCAGATTATAAAAACCTGGATGAAGGGGAAAATTAGGTCTGAGTAAGAGGAAGAAAGTGAAGGAAGCCAAGCAGAGACACAGAAATGGTGGCAGACCCTAACAGGGCACTGCCAAGCAGCGCAGTGAGGAAGGGCAAGGAGGAAATGGCAGAGGAATGAGCTGCAGGTGCAGAATCTTGCTCTTCTGCCAGTAAGGCCAAAGAAAATTGTCCCACTGAAGGTAGCAGAGGTGGTTTCAGCCCACACTAAGACTCCTGAGCCACGTATTCTGTTTTGCCTCTTTATAAAAGGCAGGCTTGCCTTTGATTAAAAAAAGTTTGCTGCAGTGGCAAATATCACAGCACCTCTTGTGTAGTGGTACAGCAGGGCACTGCGCCCTGGCTCCACGTGTCAGTCCGCGGGCATTCCTGGAACAAGCTTAGAAATACATGGCTCCAAAACATGGCCAGTGCAGGCCCCGTCCACGCAGCCATCGCCAAAGCTTTGCCTGAGATTTTCGCACCTCTTTTTCAACAGCACTGAGGGCAAAAGGTGATTTTTATGGACCACAAGGATATTGTGATACCTTCGTACGGCCTGTATGCACTCACCTGGGCCCCACGTTACCTGAAGAGTTGGTGCCTGCTTCTGTGCAGCTGTTACTCCAGTGCTGGTCGTAGATCCCTCAGGGAGCTGCAGCTCAGCTGAGGCACCTGTGTCAGGAGCGCCCTGATGTGTATTCAGTTGTTGCCCATGAGCTGGAGGAGCTGGGCTTGGCTTGTAGGAAAATTAGCTCAAATTTTATGCCAGTAATACTATGGGGAAGTTCTTCTCTTCGTTAATACAACTAAACTGTTGTGTGGTGTTTGAAGGAAAGAAATGGGAAACAATAGAGCAGATTCCAGTACTGGTATTTGAGAGGGGAAAATTCAGGCTCAGATCCTGCTGATTAGAATTTGGATAAATTCCTATGTAGGTGTAGAGGTAACTCATGCACATAGGTCAGAACGTAGCTCTGGAGGTACAAAGCCTACAGGCTGAAGGTAGCGGTGTGCTTTAGTCTTTGCGGAGGCCAGAGTTCCTGTGGCTTCAGTGAGGACTTAAATAGGTCCAAAAGCTGGACCTGCTCTATTTTCTGACCTTGAAATGGTCTGTAGGGTGAAGCATTTAAGGAAGTCTCCTAAACTTTGCTGTCTTTACCGTTCTCTAAACTCTTGCTCCCAAGCATTATGGCATTCTCAATGACTTTCTAACATACGGCCATGGAAGTTTGCGTACCTCGGAGTTTCCCACACCATTTCTTAACTATATTCATTCCTGTCACAAAGGAAGTGTGCCTGACTACAAACCGCATTAGCAACGGTGCTTGCCTCTGCATTGTGTTCAGTGGGAAACCCCACTCCCAAAAGGCCATCTGGGCAGCACGTATCAGGAGAGAAGCAATGGGGGCAACGAGCGTCAAGACTTGGGAAAGCAGCAGCGTCCCTAAGTCTTCCTAAAGAGCTAACATCTGGCAGAGATTCTGGGGCATTGCTCATGCTGTATTTCAAGCATCCAGGTCCAGTATCTGGGGATCCTAGAAAGTTTTCTGTCCAATACTGTGTGTGTTTGAAACCACAGTAAAAGGTGTGTGATTCAGAATTCATTATCCTTAGTGTAATGTCCACTGGCTCTATTAACTTCATTCGAGGGATAATTTTTATTATTGGTTTATTATTCTCTTCTCAATTGTGCCAAGTGTTGCAGCACTGAGGTAAGGCAGGGGGCTGCAGCCAGCTGTCCCAGCGCTGGCAGCAGCCGCCCCACTGGGCTCTGCCCTCTCTCACGTAGACTTCTTCAGCAGCACGGGGCAAATCCCAGGAACAGCCAGAGCCTGCTCATGTGGCAAGAAAGACAAGGGCAGAGCAAGTGACCCAAGTCACACATCTGCTCTGCCATGGAAAGTTCATTTGTCCTCCCTGAGAATAAAAGTCCTGCAGTGCTGCAACCCAGTAATGCACAGGTTCCTGAGAAGTAGGCTACGTTTCCATGTTCTGTGCTGGGGGTAGTTGCAGAGAAGGCATGTGACACTAAACACCTGTGTTAGAAAAAAGCTAGGGTGCCTGTTTATGTGACTTGTGCTGTAAGGGAAAATTATGATGCTTACTAGTGAGTTAATCTGGGAAACTGGAGCTGTTTCTAGCAAAATTACCAGTGGACCCTGCTGAACATGGCATTGCCACGTTTGTTCTTCATGCACTTGATTAACGAGCTCAAGAAACGAGTTACTACTCAGGGGTTTCTGTTTCAGAGAATCTCCCCAAGAGGGATGCACAGTGAAAGATTGGTTTCAGAGGTGGCATTACATGGGCTCAAAGATAATCCACAAGCTTTGAGGAGAACATGTGAAATGGTGTCACAAAAACTTTCCCACAACTTGACATAAAAGACTCAGAGCCCAACAGCTGCTGCTCTGTACGAAAAGAAGGGAGCCTATTCACGAGCAGCACAATGGGGATGGAACAGCAGATCCTGGAAGAGGTCATTTAAGCCTTACCTGGACTAACAAATAAATGAGTTGCAGAGTGAGAGAGAAATGTAGGCATGTGTATGTGTATTCACATTAAACTACATGCACGATCACACACATGTACCCCAATATATAGATGAACACAAACGTGTATTGATGTTAACACAGGAAGCAGTGATGTAGTACACTTTCTAGTTCAGTAGGAGATCCACAAACATAAACTGCACCATTTCTTCACAGTAATTTATCTAACAACTAGCATTCCCTCCCCTTACAGAGGGAGATACTGAAGCTCACAGAAGGGGGAGCAGAACAGGTGGGGTCCCACAGCACAGCTGGAGGGAGCGTGGGGCCGGCACGGCTCTGACACGTGGTTCACTGCCCGCACTGCAGCCTGAGAGGGCACGCCGCTGCCAGCCCTTCTGCATGCAGCTCTCGGGTGCATGTGTAGGGGATGCAGAAAATGTTCTGCTGCCTTTCCCTTCAGCTGTGCGTGTGTGGTTGGAGCTCACAAATAAAGCATTTGTTTACAGGATGCAAACAGCAGCACCGTTAACTCTTCCAGCTGCTTCTTGAACAGAGACTCTGCCATGCAAAATAATGAGGCATCAGCAACTCGATTTCTAACAATTTTATGGGCTATGTGAATTTGTTCTGTGCTCCTTTGTGCATAGATTAGATGAAAGTAACTGGAGCAAAATGAGTTTTGGGGAGGAAGTGAGAAAGCAGCATATGAGACTGAACTGATCCCCAAAATCTGATATTCCTGCTCTTGGATTTATCTTGCAGGTATTTGAAAACAACATCGAGTGCTTATGACAGGGCCTGGGAGTGTTCCAAAGAGGTGCATAAGATCTTAAGGGAAGAGAACAAATATCAGAATATAAACTCTTTTGGATAACTGTGTGTACGTACAGTTAAGTGTATTTCTTTGCAGTGAGGCAAGCTGCAAAAGCTGTATTCTGTTTCACTTGGGCAAAGCTGGTGTGACCCCGGCTTGCTGTGAGAACAAGGCAACTGGCCTGAAAGAATCTCTGCTCTTTATCTCAGAAAGCCAGGAACCACTCGTGTGTGCATGTGCATTTGCGCACGCTTAAGCGTGTGCCTCATGCGTCCCCAGAGGAGTGCGCCCCACGCAGCAGCCTGCATGCAGCGAATCGCCGCCCGCCGCCGCAGCTGACCTCCTCCTTCCTGCGCGCCTGTGGCCGCCGTGCTGGGAATGCCATTGATCTGCGGCGTTAGTCAGCAGCCTGGGCCAGCTCTTTCCCAGCTTCTGACATGTAATTCTGATCCCGGGCTTTCACGTACCATGCACTCCCCACCTGCTCATCTGGGAGAAGGTCATTATCCCCAGGCTATTCACTGCCACTGGAGCATGCCAGAATAGATGCTTCTTCTATTGTGCTGCCTATCTCTCTGATTGGCCATAGAGTGTGGGAAACTCCACCAAGCCGCAGACCCACAGACTCTCAGGGAGGCTGCACTGTATAAATACAGAGCAGAGGCAGCTTCCAGCAACGCATTTCTCCCGGACTTCCACTGTGAGACATTCCTTTCCTTCTCAGGACAGATGGCTCCCAGCGCTGTTTTCATGGAGCCTGACAACCTGCTGACACCAAAGGAGAAAAACAAAGTAAGTCCAGACACAGCAAGGCAGCTTGGAGCCGTGCTCTCAGCTGTTCTCATAGCAGTTTACAACAGCTGAGAAGCTGGTCCATGTTGTTTAGGAACCGTGTGAAATGGCAGAGAGGAGATCTAATAGTGGGTCTCTTTCCCTTTGCTTTTTACAGCTCAGGAAGCCGGTGGTGGAGAAAATGCGCCGTG
>VXAV01037090.1:0-10652 GCA_013399715.1 Alectura lathami | reverse complement strand
TTTTTTTTTTTTTTTTTTGCTCTTCCGCTTTCAAACCACTCTGTGTGGGGATGAGTATGGTCGCTTTGTGCCACTCGGTCTTTTCACCAAGCCGATAACAGCTGGTTAACACGGCCTCTGGAGGCCGTAGAGCCAGCAGAAGTGTTACGGTGGGCTCTGGATTAATGATCACAGAGGCACAACCCGCCAGAGATGCAGCATGTGGCTTCTGCTGAAGCTCTCAGAAACAGGAGTGGAAGGAGACTTGAGTGCAGACTCCTGAGTGCCTTTGCTTGAGAAGACATCAGAGAGCTTGTTAAATCAGACTGCAGTTCATCCAGAAGGTAAAGACAGATAAAATCAAGCTTAAATCACCTAAATCCAGCTGGAAGTTAAAGCAAGTCTCAGAGACCCATGGGAACAAGTGGCCGTTGAAGGCAGGGTGGTGTTTGCCTCTTGGTGGTGGCAGTTCCCTGGGAGGTGGTGTGTTGGCCCGACGTGTTGTTGGGCTGCTAATACACGTGCTGCTGGAGCTTTGTGGGGCAGGAGGAGCCCGAGTGGCATTTTTTATGCAGAGATGAGTGGGTGCCTCCATCGGGCTGTGCCCCCTCGGTGATGCAGGAAGCCGCGAACAATGGGAGGCTCTTCTGGGAGCGCCGCCGAGGAAGGGCTCCTCTACGTGGGCATTTTTGCCCTTCCTGCACGCCCAGAAATAGCCGGCACACGCAGCAGGGAGGACGATTTCAGGCTTGCTCCAGGTGGTTGCAGTGGTGGGAGTGCGTTTTGGTCCGTCCCCAGTTTAGTCCATCCCTAGCAGGGTTTGTCGGTCGGACTCGGTTCCTCCTCCCAGGCCCCAGCACTGGGGCACTTCCCGTGCAGGATCAGGGATCCCAGTGTCACGTTTTGGTACAAACTCGGGTGTTTGTCCTTGGGTAGATCTGGGAGCACGGTTCTGTTTAGCCATTCTGGAGGTGTCCTGCTTAGTCAGTGCCCTTCAGATACACGCAGCTAACTCTGAAGTCATTTCTTGCTTGAGCAAGTTATCTGAATGTGCTTTTGAGAACTGTCTGTGGAATATGTTGTTAAACTGAAAAGAAGGGTAAAATAAAACAGTAATTTAAGAGCAATTTACTGACAACTGGAGCCCTGAAATGCACTGGCTTACCATTATGGAGCGATGATACCAAGCCCGCTATTTTAACCTACTCTTTGTCACTCGAAAGTCCTTGGGCAGTTTTTAAAACACTTGCAGTCTTTAATTGTTGTCCTTGTTACTCATTATAGGCTGTTGTCTGGCTCATAAATCACACATCATTCATCTCGCCCGCTTTGTCAGAGCCTCAGCTGACATGTTTGTCTGCTTCACTTGTGAAATGTGATAGCTTGCAATATGACAATAGGAGCATAACCCAATTTCTGCCACAGAGCTCTCCGCTCTGCTTTCAAAGCGAAAAGGTTTATCTTGGTTAGGGTTGTTGTTTTTTATTTCAAACACTCGAGAGATATCGTGCATTTCCATTGTTCCTTGGAGACATTGCAACTAATGAGGCAAATGCATCCCTGAGCGTGTGCTGGCAGCCCACCCCTCTGAGCAGAGCCACTGGGTTCGAGGTGGAAGCTGCTTGCAAAAAATAAAACAGAAAAAGTAAATCAGGTGGTTATGTACCATTTTTGGGGGTTTCCAAAAGCCAGATTTTTTTTTTTTTTTCAGGCACAAGGAAACTTCAAACACCCACATCTTGCTGTTGTACCCTCTGTGGGACACCTGCTGTGGGTGTCTGATGGAGGAGGGCTGGGAGGAAGGGAATCCCCTCCCTGCTTTCTCCCCGTTGCACCTACTCATAGGGCAGCCCGAGCTTCAGCCTTGGGAGAAGGACTCAGGGATACCTGGGGCTGCTGCAAATGGCACTAGCCCAGCCCTCCTTTAGAGCAGCCAAGGTTTGTTGTTGGTTTTTTTTTTGTTTTTGTTTTTGTGACAGAAAGCATCAAGCATCCTTGAGCAGCATCCAGAGGAGCTAATGAGGCTGTTATCTCATTAATGTCCGCACCTGCGACCCTGTGAGCACCACAGGGAGCGTGCAGGGACCTGGGAGCCAGCGGCTGCGACACGACTTAAGCCCCATCTGACTGTGGGGTGTGATTTTGGCAACGAAGGGAGAGGGATCCCTTGTGTCTGGGTGTGCGTGACAGCGGCAGGGAGCTGGAGTGGGTGCTGCCGTGTTAGAGGAAAGCTGGAGAGGGGTTTTGGGGTCGTGAGCCCCTCCGCCCCACAGAGGCAGCCCCCCCGCCGCCCTCTGCAGATCCCCTGATTGCTGGCAGGAAGGATTACAGCTGACCTCCTGCCCTGTCTCAGAGAGAGCCAAACCTCTTTCAGATCTAATTATTTTCCATTTTTGTTTAATTGTGCACATCCTGCTGCTGGCTGAGGAGCATGGATCCTACTGGGGCCGGGAAGGACGCCTGCCTCTCATCCACAGCTCCCGGATAAGCATCCTCCGGGATTTGTTATTTCATCCCCCCAAATCTCTCCAGGGTCCAAAGCAAGTGTCCCAGGCAGGGGCTCTGACACCCTTTGGGGTCTCTCCAGTGGTGGCTTCAGGCTCAGCCCCTGTGCAGGAAGAGGAGCCTGGCCAGGACCCGCATCCCTCATCCTCCTCCTCTGGAGCAAGCTTGCACCCAGCTCTGCCTTGTTGCGTGTTTTGCTACATCCATAGTTCCTGCGTACAAGTGGCACCAACTTCCCTTAGCAGGGCGTTGCACACCTTTTTTAGCAATCTTTTTATTTCTTAGTTTACCCAAGCTTATAAAATGAGGCTTCAGCCTCATGTTGACTTCTGCACACTCTGGAGCTGATGGAAAAAAAGAGTGAGAGCCACGAGTAACAGTGATGAGGCCGGTCTGTGGCCAGGACCCAGAGCTTCAGGCACAGGGGCTGGGGCTGTGGGGAGGCGTGTGCCGCTGCGGAAAGTTCCAGGGAGAGCCAGCGGTGCTTCCAGCAAGCCATCTAGTGGCTTCCTGTTAAAACAGTTGCACGCCTGGAAATGGGGAACGCGAAGCTGAGGTGAGGTTTGCTGCAGCTCGCTGGTGTTTGTGTCGGAGCACCGACATTAGGGTTTGGTCCCAGCTGTGTTCAGCCAAACGCTGAATGGTGATTTTTTAGGGTTGTGGTGTAATAGGGTGTTGGAACCACTGGGTTAGCTGCTGTGCTTGGGTCTTCCCAAGGGTGACCCTGGTGGGCAACCCTACAGATAGACATTGAAAATCTTAATCCCCCCCCAACCCCCCGGTGACAACGAACCACAGCTCACGGCTCTGCCCGTGCGGTTTGCTGATGAGCTGTGTGCCCACACCACCGCGGTTCCGTCTGAGCGTGTTTCTCTGCTTTGCTGGCCAGGAAGCCATGTGCGGCAGCGGCTAATGAACATCAAGATATACGACGCCCGCCGCTGCTCCAGCTATTCACAGCCCAGTTACTCTGTCGCAGAGGGAAATTAAATTGTTCTTGACAAATCTGTGTCGGCAGTCACTTATCATCTTGTTATCTTCTGAGCACTTACGAGAGCAGCTTGTTTCATTATTTGTTCCATCAGTTCTCTGGGCGTTCAAGTTGAGTGACCAGTTTATAATTCCCTGCCTTCTCCCTTTGCATATTTTTAAAGCTAGACCCCACATTTGCATTTGGCCTGGTCCTCTCCTTTCTGCCATGAGCTAACAACAGCTCTGCACTTCCCAGCCCTGCGGGATGCTGGCTTTCCTTTAGGGCTCTTACCCTGTGCCAGCTCCTTTTCCATTTCCTAACCAACGCTTTTACAAGGGGAAGTCTATCAGTGAGTAGGTTTTGCATAGCGTGTTGTGCAGCCTGCACTGATGCTGGAAATTTTGAGCCAGATCGTGGCTTCGATGCCCAGCAACACGTCACCAAGCGGCAGCGGAGCTGCGTGGCCGCAGAGGTGCGTGCAGGGAGGTTTGCAGGGCTGCCTGGTGCTGAATTCGGTGCCCCCGGCCACGGGCTCAGTGTTGGGAGAGTGCTGACCCCCTGCCTGATGAAGGTGTTTGTGCCGTGGCATCAAGCACGCAGGGATCCCCGTGTCCTGTTGCGTTTACCCTGCCTGAGTCTACTCATGTATTTATTAGCTTTGTTTGCTGATTTCTCAATTTTCTCTTTTTTTTTCTTTTTCCCCTAATACCTTACACAGGAATCATTAACCAATGGCAACAGGAATCCAAGGATAAAGTGATTTCCCTCTTGTTAACCCACCTGCCTTTACTGAAGCCCGGAAACATCGAAGCAAAAGTCGAATACATGAAACTCTTGCCTAAAATCCTGGCCCACTCGATCGAACACAACCAACACATCGAGGAGAGCCGGCAGCTGCTGTCCTACGCCTTGATCCACCCAGCCACCTCGCTGGAGGACCGGAGCGCGCTCGCCATGTGGCTCAACCACCTGGAGGACCGCACGTCGGGGACCTTCGGCAGCCAGGGCAGGGGCCGCTCGGACTCGGTGGACTACGGGCAGACGCACTACTATCACCAAAGACAGAACTCCGACGATAAACTCAACGGATGGCAAAACTCTCGAGACTCGGGCATAAGCGTCAGCGCTTCCAGCTGGCAGGACAAAAACCTGGCGTGCGAGAACGGCCATCTGCCCCTCTACTCCTCCTCCTCCGTCCCCACCACCATCAACACCATCGGCACTAGCACAAGCACCAGTAAGTACCCACGGCGTTGGTGGGAGCACTGGGGAGCTGGTCCCCCTGTCCTGCTAGAAGACATCCCTTTGCTGTGTTTAGCGGAGGGGCTGGTTTCATCTGGGCCATAGAAAAATCCTTGTTTGTGTGTTTTTTCCCTACCTGCTTTTTTTTTATTTCCTGCCTGCCTTTTTTTTCTTTTCACTTCTTTTTTTTTTTGCTCCAGCCCGGTGGGATTTTAAAAGAGGCAGCTGGAAAGGAGGGAAAAACAGCCAGGAAGCTGTAAGAGCAAAACCGTGTATTACAGAGGGCAGCCCCTTCTGTTTCATGTAGCTCCCGTTATGTTTGCAGCTCACTGCCCCAAAGTCCCCAGAGCAAGTGGGCGGCTGATGCTTCATTTCCAAAAGTGACCTGGGGTCCTGGAGGGGAGTGGGACCAGGGCCCCAAAGTGCAGGCATCGTTTTGGGAAGCACAGCTGGGATCTGGGATCTTCAGGGCGCGGCTGAGAACATCCCCTTTAATCTGCAGTGCATAGAGATGCGAAGATGACGGTGATCAAGGGGTTTGGATGTGACGTTCTCGGTGTTTTCTGAGAGGTAGACAGCTGGGAAGCTCTTTCCCCATGGAGGTCCTGCCAGGTTTTGGTGGGGACAGTGCAGAGGCCAGCCCAAGGCTTGGACGCTGGGAGATGCTGCGGAGTGCTGCAGCTGGGGCGTCGTCACCGGTTGTGCGTGGAGGTGTGGTGCAGCTCTGGCTTGCTTATAGTAGCTGATGGGGCTGCAAATTGTCCTTGGGAGAGGAGGAGCAAGAGCATCTTCTCCGTGAGCTCCTCTGGCCACCTGCGCTGTGTGGCTACTGTGTCCTTATGCCTGGTGACGCGTGGCTGTGTTGGATCACTGGGTCATACCTCACGGGCTGTGCAAGCTGAGCCAGCACATTCCCCCAAAACATGCTTTTTGTCCCTGTTTTAGAACGCTCCTCTCACCCTGCCCTTCCCCTGCTCTGCTCAGCCCTCTCCACCCATCCTTGGGATGGTCTTGGCCAAAGCGCTGGCAGTTCCCTCCTGTTGCTGTTGCTGTCCCCTGCATGGAGCTGCTTCCCCGGCTTGCTGTGTCCCTGCTTCTGTCTGTGCTCTTGGAGGTGGTTAATACCAATAAACGCCCTTTCCTCCCCAAAATTTTGCATGCTTTTGCTCCCCATTTGGCATCTCCCTAGACAGGCAGGATGCAGAGAGCACTGCAGGAAGCAGAGGCTTCTTGTGGTGAGGGCGCTGGCTTCTCTATCAGCCTGTGGAAACCCACAATTAAATCGCTGGAAGCTTTACAATGCTCACTTGAGGCCTCTGGGTTTGTTTCCTCTCCTGTAATCAGTGCTTTTTTTAGGTGTTGCAGCTCTGCGTTTATGCAGCCCAGCCCCTGCCTCTGTGCTGCCTATCCTTGTCACCCAGGAATTTAGCAGAAAGGTCCTAGCTTCTCTGCAGGCTCTGACTGGCATTCCCACCCCATCCCCACCGTGTACCTCTCCCAGCCCAGCACAGGTCAGGGTATCCCTAGCAGCACGTGCGGCGTTGGAACGGAGTCAGTCGGCATCGGGCAGTGATGCAAGGGTTGGCAGCAGCTCTGGAGCCCTGGCTCCTGCGACCCTGGAATTGTGCAAGACGAGGCTTCTTCGCCTTGTACAGGGTGGAGGAGAGCTGTGTCAGGGTGACCGAGCTGCACGGGAAAAGCTTAATGAGTGAGAAGAGTCATTAACATATTTACAACTGCTCTGTTAAACCTCCCGGTGGTTTTTTGGGGGCCCTCCTCATGGTTTTTGCATGCCGGGAGACTTCTTGTGCCAGGGAGGGGATTAGAGTAGGTGGCTTCGGAAGGGATTTCTGTCCTTGCATTGTGAGCTAAAAGCAGGGAGGCATGAGCTTAATCTGTGGCTGGGGATGATGCAGGTGAAGGTGAGACCAGTTGTGAGAGCATCAGCCCCAGTGTCTGGGGAGGACAAGACCAGGGGTGTCGGGGAAGTTTGGGATGTTTAGCAAAGGGGGGAAACGCCTAGATGGCACCAGGTCAGGCTTGCAGGAAAAAGGCTGCGACAGCAAGCCTTGGGTGCAGCAGGTTAATCATTGACAAGCTCAACAAGAAGCACTGGATCTTGATAAGGCTGCTCAGCCCTGTGTGTTCCCCTGGTCCTCTGATGGATGGCTGTGTCCCTTTGCTAGGTCCCCCCCTTGGCCCACAGCACCAGGTTTGCAACATCCTCAGCCCAACCTTGGTGTTCAGCTGCGGTTCACCAGCACCCCGATAATGCATCAGCTTGGCTCCAGCTTTCATTTTTACCCCAGGGCACCAGGAAAACACACATACTATAGGCAAAGCACTCTGCATTTTGCACAAATGCAGCAGTAGCAGCCTCCTCCAGATAGCAGCTCCCAAAACTGCTGACACTGAAGCCTTCCTGGGGCTGCGCAGCTCCTGCGGATGCATTTGGGTGGCAGCGAGCTCAGACACCCTGTGGGCACAGCTGGAGGCCACGCTCCGTGTGTCAGGCCCCGCATTTCCTTAACACAATATTTGCTTGGACGTGAGCGCAGTAAGTCCGCAAATAGATGCTTGAAAACAAACAGGGCCAGCCAGCCTTTGTGCCAGCCCCATGCGTCGCTCAGCGTGTCCATAAATCTTGATTCCAAAGCAGAGCCCTCAAGCCCTCGCTGTTTGTTTAGGTTTTATTGTTATTATTGTTGGGTTCTCCTCTTACTCGGAGGTGTTGATCTGGGCAGGGGCTCAGCCTGAGATGCTTGCACAATTAAACCCAGCTTAATGAGGGCAGTGCCTTGGGCTCTCTGCTCCAAGCTTTGTGACCAAGGGGCATGCAGTGGGCTCTGACCCCATTCTCTGCCCTGTGCAATTGGTTCCACCTGGGTGTGATGTGATGATCTGGGTTTCCTTTGTCAAGTGTAAGCCCAGCATAGCTTAACCCTGTGTTTTCTGCTCCTCCACTCCCAGTGTGTCACCTGGGGATGGCAGTGTTACTGCTTGTATAGGTTTATGGTGAGGTTTTGCTGTGCTCCCATCCCTGGTGTACGGCTTTGGCACTTAAGGTCCCCGTGGAGAGCAGGTTCACGGACAAGTCAGCCCTACAGAAAGGCTCACTTTTACTGCAGGAGCAAGAGTAAACATCCCCCAGGTATTTTAATTAAGTTGGATGAAATGTGTGCATCGCAGATCAGTGATGTATGGATGAGGCCAGAGACCTCACTACGGAATATCCCACAGAGCAGAAATCCTGGGCATCGAGGCTGTGATCCAGCAGGAGAGATGTCACAAACCCTGGTATTTGTGTGTCACTGTGCTGCCTGGAATCCCCTACTTGTGCGCAAAGAGATCCTGGAACAGCAAAGCTGTTTGGCAGCCGCGGTTTTGCCGCTGAACAAATGGGCACGGTGCAGTGTGCTCAGAGCTGCTGCACCATTCCCATGGGAATCCCTGCCAGAAAACGATGTTTGTCTCCAAGGAGAGCAAGCGGTGGGATACAGGAGAAATAGGCTGCTATGTAACTTCCTTATCCCACAAAAGAAAAATCTCGTCCTAGACCCGAAGAGAAGGAATAAATCAGCCTTCAGTGTAAGCCAGCAGTGCTGGCTGCAGGATGGGAGTTGCATGCTTTGCCCGTGGTTTGCGCTGGGTTGGTGGGCAGCCTCTGAGTACAACGCTGCCAGCTGTAGATTCGCTGCCCCGTGTGAAGGGGGTTGTGTGTCGAGCCAGCGCCTTTCGGACATCGCCGGAATGGGATGGGGCCCCTTGGCGCACTGTCGTGCTCGTTGTAGTGATGGGAACACACAGAGGTTAAAAAGCCTTAGTTGGCTCTGATGTTTTTTGCTTTTTTCTGTCCTCTAGTCGTTAAGTGTGTGGGCCTTTATTGTTCTTGAGCCCTTCAGCTGTGATGGAGCAGGGCATCTGTTGTCTTGCTCGTGCCCTCTAGTGTTGCGTGTATCTACTGGAGAGCATTTGCAGGAGCCTCACTTTGCCTGGGTCCCTTTGCTACGATATCTCACTGGTTCTGGAGCTTAAAAACAGAGAAGGAGACATACAGTGTGAGTAGAGCTGTGTGAGTAGAGTTGTTCTTTCGACTCTGTGTAGAATATCCACAAACACAACAGCAAACGGGACTGAAAGGGGAGACAACATCTGCGTCAACACTGAGCACCAGGTGCAGCTCTCTTGGCCCTTCCCTAAATCCAAAGCACTTGGTCCCTGAGAGATGTGGCCTCTTACCACAACTACAAAGCACAGCTGGGGCCGGTAGCGGCGGTGGGGGACAGGAGTGGTGGCCTTGTAGGTGTCAGCAGGGCTGGGAAGGGTCTGCTTCTCCTTTTTTGTGGGCCCTGCTTTGTAGCCAGTACCCCTTCCTGCTGCTCCTCACCCCCTGGTTAGCAGGGGGGGTGTCCAGACCCAAGCGAAGCAGGCAGTGCCTGTTCTCCGTGTGCTGCTCTGCTGACCAGGTTGGGTTTGGTTGCTGGGTCCGTGCGATCCGGGCCCACGGCAGCACCATGCAGGCTGGGGTTTGGAGGAGCCCAAGGCAGCCCCATCTCTCACAGGGCTCAAGGTGAAGGTACATGAAGACCTGCCTCCTGGTCTTTCACCTTACAACACTGATGTCACAGCCTCCCGTCTGTCCTCACCCAGTGCATGGAAGTGTCCTGGCAGGCTCTGTTCAGCTTGAGCAGTGGTCAAGTTTCCTCCTTGGGACCTCACTTTAAGCACTTTTTGCACCTCCTTTGAGCCTACTGGGGCACATTCCCATCATCTCTTTGATCCCAGAGGGGCTTAGGCTCTGGGGGGCACTCAGATCGGCAGCAGCGGGTTTGTGCCTTCTCCTGTGGTCCTTGGGATTCCTGTCGCCAGTGAATCGTGCCTCTGACCCAGGAGCAGCGCGGATAACGCCAGCACGGCTGATGGGTGAGGTCAGATATCCCCAGTAGTCCGGCTGTTGTCTGACCAGGAGGTTCTCCTGACGGATGGACCCTCCTACACCCAGATGTACTTCACCAGCCTGGTGCCTGCTGGACACCAGCACAGACAGCAGCGAGCTTTGGTTCCCCATGCATTGAGCTTTGCTCTCCCCCAAGGGAGGCTTTGCCTTTCCCCTGCAGCCAGCAGGCATTTTGGGGCAGAAGGGCTTTGCTTTTCCCCTGCAGCAGAAGGGGAGGAAGGTTCCATGCTGGATCCATGCATGCTCCCCTCTAAACCCCTCTTTGCTCCACCACAGCCTCCAGACACTCTGCCTTCCTTCACAACATCATGAAAATCAGCTTTGTGATGCTCAGCATCCACGTGGGGTGAGAAACCCCTGAGAGAATCACATCCCCTTGAAACCATGGCACTCCCAAATCTGGCAAACAGATAAATAGAGAAAGATGAGCTCTGCTTCCAGCAAATACCGGCTGCGGAGGGCTTACAGGAGGACAGCGTAGGTCTGGGTTTCCCGAAGTGCATCCGACGGCAGCGCTGCGCTGGGACCGGCTGTGTTATCCTGGCTCCGTAACACGCTGCTATTTAATTAACTTTTGACTTCTGGTTTAAAGGAGTGGCGTGCAAAATAGTTATTTGCTTCATTTGGAAATTCTTTTAATCGTTGCCATAATTATAGCTTCCTGCTCTTTTTTTGGATATTTTGCTTAGCAGGGGGAAGGGAGGGAAGGAGGGGGAATATTTGCCGTTCTCCTTGTGGTTATCACATCCTTCAAATTACTAAAAGAGGCTGGGATAATAGGTCTAGTGATTATATATAGGCACCATCTGCTCTGTGGCTGCTTCCTATCAAAGTGCAGTTAGGAGAGTGCAAAAAGATATTTTCTCTCCAGCTATATTAAGACTCTGTTTCCATCTCAGCTCCAAAGCAAAGCTCTCTGAATGCAAATGGATCAAACACGCTGTAATCAATGGCTCGTTTTTGGCAGCCTTGAAGCTGAACCTTTTTTTTTTTTTT
>VXAV01037089.1:0-10626 GCA_013399715.1 Alectura lathami | reverse complement strand
TTTTTTTTTATATTTTTTATATATTTTACAAAACACTGCCAGAGCTCTTCCCTCCATCCTTCATCAAGCCATGTTGTTCCGCATGCCATGTTCCGTTTCCCCACACAGGCAGCAGCCGTGTGTAAGTTCAATGTAGGACGAAAAAAAGCTACCTTGAGATTCACAGCGTATTAAAATTAACAGCCACTGCAGTCAGATGCTGTATCTCTCTCCAACCTCATTACGAACAGCTTGTAACATAAAACAGGACTCACTTCACGATATTTCATAGAGCAATCCACAAGGAAATACAGGGAAGACAAACACATGTCAGAGTTTGCTTGAGCAAAGAACAGGAGATGAGAGAAGAGAGGAGAGGAGAGGGAGAGGGAGAGGGTGAAGGAGAGGAACAAGCAGGGCCAGGGATGCAGCCAAAGTGCAGCTCCAGCACTGCCAGCCCTGCGAGGGGCTCCTTGCTCACACCATGAACCTGGCTCTGGGCTTCCTGCTCCTAATCCAGGAGCAAAATACTGGAAAACAAGGGCTAAATAAATGAAGATGCTGAGCCTGGAGCCACCCAAGCAGGCCGCAGACTCACATTAGCCAAACAGTCCTGCAGCCCATGCCCTAGCTCATCCTGGCCATCTGTGGTGAGCCGAATTCCTCAGGGCTCCATGACCTTGCCTCCTGGCAGCAGTGAGGGCAGCCCACAGCACCTGGGCACCGTGCTCCCTGCACCTGCAGCATGAGCCGCTATTCCCCCCCCAGTCTATGCTCCCCACGCAGGGCTCCCCAGGACATGGTGTGCAGGGGGACAGAGATGAGAAGCACAGGGTGTAGAGGGTTCAGTCTGTTCCCAAAAAGCCTCCTGCAAAACCCCTTACAACCTTCAGAGCTACAGCCACGAGATTTCACCCACGCTGAGGACGCTACCTCCCTGAACAGCAGATGCACCCAGGGGAACGGCTGGCCATGTGCTGCTCCTCCCAGCCGTTCCCCAGATCTCTGTCCCTCCATTCCCGACAGCCACGTCTCCCTGTGCAGCCGTTTCCCCGCGCAGCACAGAGCTGAAGGACCCCAGCGCAGCTCACAGCATCATCAAGCGCTTGGCTCATCAGGCTGGGAGGCACAGCTCGGCACTGGATGGAGCTGGCTCGCCTCTGCTCTCTCCCAGGAAATGATTGTGATTGTCAGAGGAGATTGGTGTATGATTATTAATAACAACACCACAAGGAAAAATAGAAGGCAATCAGCTGAGCTGGGCTGGGAGGAAGCAGGGAGGGTTTGCAGAGTTAGCACTGGATGCTGCTCCAGGCCCAGCGGGCTGCACGTACCTGGCTGCATGAGTTACGCTGCAATGCAGCTTCATTTTGCTTTTCCAACGAGCAAATTCCCCAGGTGCCACACGGAGCAGGTTAATAAACAGCAGCAGGAGCGCTGAGGGATAAAGAAATGCAGGCAGTGGAGCTGGGATGTGAGCACGTATTTGCACAGAGTGAGGAGCAGAAAGGGAGCACTGGGGGAAGTTGCTGAAGAGAATTATTACACCAGAATCAGACAGGAGAGCACACGGAAAGCGATCAAAATGGGCACTATGCCCGATCTCTGGGCACTATCCATTGCCTGTATGAAAGGAAAACACACAATGCCACAACGCAGTCTCATCAGGCCCCTGAAAGCCAGAGGTGCTACGTTTGGAGGGGCCGCAAGGGCTTCTCGGGCATGCTAGTGTGTAAGGACAGAAGGGAAAGGTGCTTTTGTGGGCACCCTGAGGGCTCTGAAGCCTCTGGGTTGCAGCCACCCAAAACCAGTGACAGCACAACCCAAACCCCTCTCGAGATGGGCACAGACCTCTCTCCTCACCCAGCATACTGGCTGCGAGGGAGGGGAGGATGATGATGAAGAGGAGGAGGATGAAGGCTGCGGTGGCGTGCAGCCTCCCAGAAGGCAGGCAGGCTGCCAGCCAGGCGGCGGGGCTCACGCCGGAGCTGTGCAAACACTAATACAGCAAAAGCTAATTTTACAGAGTTCCACTCTGCAGACTCCTCTTTGTCCCAGGATTCCTCAGCCTGGGAGATTAGCAGCTTCGAGATGGAGAAAAAGAAGTTAGTTTAAAATTTAGCATAAACTCGCTCAGACTCAATGAGCAAGTGACTATGGGAGGATGGGGTTAGGTGAGGGAGGAAGGGCTCAAATAAATGAGAAATAATTGAAGCACTGGGAAGAAGAAAGAGCGTATCTGCCACCCCAGAACCCATTTTCATTCTCCTCTCTATGCTCACTTTCTGTCCTTTCCAAGCACTCCCTGATCTCCAGGCAGCTGAAATCCAGGACAGCTGAAGGAATTTGCAGAGAAGGCTACGTGGGCATGAGGGACATGGGGCAGGGGAGCAGGGGCACCCTGCGGGTGCCAGCAGCACCGCGGGCTGCACCCCCACATGCAGCAAGGGAGAGAGGAATGGCTTCGCAGGAGTTCATTACGCCTGTTCATCTTCATTTTGCCTCTAACAGATGAGCAGCGCAATGGCTCTGGCTTTCCTGGATGCCACAAAGCCAGCAACATCCTAATGAAAGATAAATGTATTTACAGGGAGACGTCAAAACAGCCCAAGACAAGTCGAAGTAATGCGCCTGGGCTGGGAACGAGTGCTTTTATTTCATCACCCCTCCACGGCCTTCGAGCAGATCACGCAGCGGAGAGAGATAAATATTTTAAATAGCGACACTTCAGCGATGCACGCTTGTGCAAGACAGGGAATAATTAGAAAATAAATTACTTTTTTTTTTTTTTAGCATGGTAATTCCAGACGTTGAATGAATTAGATTACCTGACAAAGTCCAGACCCACGCAGGGTTTCTGCGCATAGTCAGGGTCCTGCCCGAGGAGGCAGAAGGCGCGTGGCCTTGGTAAAGAAGCCAAAGCACAAATAAATGCAGCTTAGAGAAGGTGTTCAAGAACTGCCTGGCAACCTCCATAAATCTGGAGATGTGAGGTTTCTTCTGGCCTCACAGCAGCAGCTCGGGCTAAATGCAGACCAGTCCTCCCCACACACACACAGATCGCAGTGGCAAACAGCGATCTGTCACCATCTCCCTGCCCCCATTCCATCCTGCGACAGCTCCCAGGGCCTTCAGCTGCTGGAGCAAAGAGGCGTTGGTATCCCACGGAACAACTTCCCCTTGCTCTGTCTGTGAAGACTGCTAGTGCAGACGCAGATGTGTTTCCCCCAAACCCTGATTAATGATACGAGTGGATGGGTGTACGGGTTGCAGTGAGCAAAACGTGTGCACACACTTTATTGTTGTGCTGACAGTGCATATTGCTTACTTGGGGAAAACAGTGAGATTTTCACTTGTTCCAGTAAAGAGGACTGGTTAACTGCTCTTCCCAGTCCCCATCCCCTGAGCCTGGTGTAAGAGCATCCAGCAAGTCAAGCCAGAAGTCAGACCTATGAAGAGAAGCTCTCAGGAACTTGTGAAACCTGCAGCGAGGTTGCTCCTGCAGAAAAGCCCTAAACCCCAGGAAACGGTGCACGAGTCTGCGCGCGGCTGTGCTGTTCCATGTCGCTGTGTCGGTTCTACAAACACAAATGCACAACTCACACGTTTCTGGCCAACAGGTCCTTGGATAAGGACCTGCTAGAGAAGCTCTAAAGCTTGGTGGGGGCAGAGGAGTTTTGCCCTCCTGAAGCTTTCAGTTACAATAAATACATCTCAAGACAGAGCTAAATGGGAAGAGTACTAACCAATTTCAACAGGAAAAAAACCCACCGAGCTACAAGTCCTAAAGAGTTGTCATTAGTCCCAAATACAAGAATTTCAAAGTAGATCAGGAATAGCAGTAACTTAGGCTGAAATATTTAAAAGGCACCAGGCAAAAACATGCATGGTAAAACCAACAAGTTTCATATTTTAAGACTAAACTGGAAGGAAACACCAGCAGTACCTACAAACTGGAAAGCACAATGAAACCATCCAAAAATTAAACTGCGTGCTGAACATGTAATGTGAGACTTTGTAAACTGTATTATGCTTTGAAATATGTTACTTGCTTTGGGTTCTTAAACCTTAATTTATCTGTTTCATTACTGTTATGTTCTTGCGTAATGCTATTAAAAGAACAAGGCAGAGGAAGAACTTTTGGTTATGACTAATAATAATCAAATAACCACAGTTTTAAAAAACAACTCACAAGATTCAATGAATTTGACTAGAGTAGCTAAATTGTAGTAGTTTGTCTGAGGGCAGAATTGAGATTTCTTTTGGTTTTAATCTGGGAGCTCCTTAGCCTAACAGAACTATACATCATAGCGCGCACTCGCAATTGCGCAAATTCTGGGTTTTGCACTTGATGTTGAACAGCAGTGCTCCTGCTCAAATTTCACTGATGCATGCTGCAAAACATTATTCACCTTAGCACCATTTTTTCCCCAAGGAATTTTCTTTGTTTCTGAAATTATTAAAAAAGCAATCAAGTAGCCCAAGGAGGAATTTGCAATGCAAGGTTTGTTAGCACTTTGAAGTTAAGCATCAATCTCAAACCATTTAAAAAATGCTTTTAAAGGCGAAGCTACTAACACATAAAAGCTGGGGGAAGTAACAGCAGCATAAAAGCCAAATTTGCAGCTGTTTTGTACCACTAGAGCAGCTGAAGTGAACTCATGAATCTGGCCTTTAATTTGCAATTGATGTTGTGCCTTCGCAGTGAGCTCGGGAGTGCAGGTCTCTGTGGGGGCCGAGGGGGAGATCTGTCCTCGAGTCCCAGCACCCCGTGTTCGCGGGGCTGCCCCCACCGCTGCTCCAGCACGCAGCAGGGCAGCAGCAGGGAAGTAACTGCTGACGGTTGTGGATGTTTGGTCCAGCACCATGCACACCTCGTCTGCACCAGTCACGGAGGCACCCCAACACGAGCACTGCCCACAAGCTGCCTGCAAGACCTTGGAGCCGCTCTGAAGGTGCTGTGCAGCTGACCTAGCTTTGCCCTACCCTACTAATTAGTGCAACAATCTTCACTAATTTAAGCAAAGTATGACCTGGTTGCCTCCAGTACAGCCTGTATCAAACTTGGAGTTACATCAATGGGAAACTCTGCCTTCATTATCTTCTTGTTATTAACAACTGGAACACAGAAAAAATTGTCCAAGATAAATTCCTGAAAGGATGTGATAATTGATAAATAATCTTGCTCAGATTTGCTTATAGACTTCCAGAGAATTCCTCCACCCCTAGTCCTAATTGCTACAAACGTGGAGAGGATGTGCTGCATTTGCACACTAAGAAGACTATGAGCTCAGATTTCAAAAGGAAGAATGCAGCTATCCCTACAGAAACAAGTTTCAGGGGTGATATCCTTGAAAACATGTTTTAAAGCTTCAGTGGCCCACCAGACATCAGTCCCCAGTGCCAGATGCTGGGCATGCCAGTAAGACCCAGTAAGAAGGATGCCCCTACTGGTGTCTACAGCAGCCACTCGAGGATTGTCTCAGCTTGTGGCAAGCTTTGTTTGGGATGCAGGGAAAGCGTGGGGAAAGCTGCTCTGCTCCTTTAAACGAGCGATGTATAAATATAGAAGCCTTGGAAAGGTGCCCCGAGTTTGCTGCATTTCAATTGCCATCACAATTGGATTATGATCCCTATTTATCCCCATTGACAAAGTAATTGCATTGGTCAGCTGCATCTCCTCCTCCCCACCACGGGCAGGCGGCGTGGCCCCGTAAGGCTGGGGGTCCCAGCTGGGGCCTCCAGGGCCCTGTGACAGGCGGCCAGTCCTGCTGCTCTGCGTGCCAAGGGCCTCTGGCTGCAGAAATTTGGTTGTGAGCTGGTTTTTAGGGAGGATTTTTAGAAATCAAGCCGGCCATGCCTTAGGGTGCCTCAGTATTTGACCCAAGCACAGACTCACACGATCATTTAGGTTGGAAAAGACCTTCAAGATCAAGTCCAACACTTTCACTTGAATCCAAAGACCTATGTGATTGAGCAGTGTTAGTCAAAAGCAAATCCAAAAGCCTCCTCCGTGAGGTGTTGCTCCATTAGAGTGTCACCTATACAGCAAAAATGATGCAAAGAAAGAAGCAGGAGTGACATGATTCCCAGAACACTTCCAGACATCTCAAAGCAGCAAGATGCCCCTTGCTAAAAGGAGAAATGAAGCCAAGGGGAAGGATTTGCCGGAGCAGCCCCAGGAGGGGAGGAGATGCTCTGGGACCAAGGGCAGCGAGCTCATGGATCCAGCAGGCGAATTCCTAAGCACCTGCTGGGCAACACACCTCTGCACAGGAGGCACCAGGGAGCTGCAGAGCTTGCTGAAGCAGTCCCTGCTGTGCTGCTCCCGATGCTGCAAACACCTCGAGCAGGATCTGTAATTGCAGTTTGAAGTGCCCTCAGCTCACAGATGCAGTGTTCAGAGAAGGACATCTGAGGGAGAAGGCATACCAAAGCAGGATAAGGGAGGAACAAGGAGGAACACCAGGCATTTAAAAGAGGACAGGTCCGCAATAGATACGTATTACAGGACCATGACAAAACAGAGAGAAAGAAAGAAATACGGTAAATATTCTACAGAACATACAAGCAGCCCTACAGATGTGCCAGAACAAATACAGGGGAAGAAATTACCGCATATAGCTAACAGAGATCCACATTAGGAACAGTATTACAGGAAAGATGACCTGCGTCCCTCGAGACCTCCTTAGGCTAATGCTCGTCCTCAACAGCTGCTCCTGAGGACCCCAGGAAGCAGGGCCATCTTTTGTTACAGCCTGGGTTCCACTCCTGCTCATTCTTCACAGACACAGACCAGAACTAGTAGCAGCCTGAGCCCTCACCCTCGTTCAGAAGCTTTGGGAAGGATCAGATTTAACTGATCACACGTGTGCATTTTCCCAAGGTTTGCTGGATCTCTACGAAGGATCTCTATAATAGCACACAAGTTGAAACTAGAAATCTGTCCAAATTCAGCTTTGTAGGAACTGCAGCAAAGCAGTGCAAAGCCCTTTCCGCTTGAAAGGATCTGCCCAAAGGTTTTCTATACAAGCAGCTCACATTAATTTCTACCTATTGAGTGTCAGCTTCGAACACGATCACAAAACAATCACAGCATGCTCATTTTTCCTTTGATTTTTGCTTAAGAATAAGAACTAGTGGGCAATTTCCCCCTAGATTTTTCTGTGGCAGGTGTTACTAACTTTCAAAGGTGAATTTGGAGATCCTGACTGGCGGAGGGAAGCCCAGGACTGCAGTGCTAGAGGGGACACTGCACAGAGGCCAATGGCTCTAGAACAGGCTAGGGACATGGACAGCCTCCAGGCACAGCTGTCCTCACTAGCTGCCCCCTACCTGCATCACAAAGGCTGTTCCTCCAAGAACACCCTTCGTTTACCAGCAAGCACGCTCACGTTTGTGCTCCAGCTGGACTAACTGAAATCTAGCAGGCCTCCCTACAGATCCAGAAATTAATTTGCAATTTGTCTCGAAACCTGAAACCAAATGCCATGCTAGGAAAAAAGTCAGGAATCAAGTGCTTTGTGGACAGAAGAACTTTCCTTGGGACAATGAACAGCCCAGGAAGCTCTGTGACATGCTCCCTGCGACTCGGGATCACACCAGAAGGGACTGAACATGTCCCACTGCTGTGAAGTTCCATGAAAACCAAAGCAAAAGCCCGGCACCACGCAGCATGTCCCCACACCAACCACCATCCCCGTGCATTTCACTCATCTATGCAGGGATGAATTTAAGTGATCAGCTCTGCTGTCCGCATCTTCAAAGCACAGAAACATCCAGGCAAGCATTAGTTCTGATCTACCTCATTACAACAATAGCAGAGTTATTATGTGATTTTTTCCTCCTGTCTATTGCAAGGGTTAAAGCTGGCCACAAAGTTTAGGGTGGGATGCTTGGGGTGCTCAGAGGAAAAGTTTTTTGTTCATTTCAGAATTGCGCTAAAGCACAACTATTACACACTGTAACAGAAGAAAATTATCATTAATTGCATTTTTTTCTGCATAATAGTTTCCCTTTAAAAACAATTTTTTTTTTTCGCACAACAAATATTACAGGTCTCATGAAACAATAAACCAGCATGGAATACAGAAATTGGAATTTAACAGGGACCGACACTTCTTTCAGATTTTTCTTCTGTTTTTCCTTTTTTTTTAAAGCAGTCAATGAGCCACTTCTTAATGAAACAAACCTGGTTAATGAGAATGTTGGGGAAAAAAAGATTCTGCCATTCTAGATTTTAATATGAGCCTGCTTCTCTTCCGTGCATGTCTCCTCAATTTTCCCTTGTCTGTTTTTGAAAGGATTAATGCACATGCTTGCACTCTGGAAATACCAGGAGCACATTTAAGTGGAGGATGGACAGCTATTATCACCATCATACCTATACAACCAGTAATTTTGGTAAATCAAACCTCCAGCCCCAAAACATTGCTTTTTAATCACTGGAACGACCATGTATTTTTATGTTATCCAACACAAAGGTGCTGAATGCCTTCTCTGGAGGTTTTCTTTCCTCTGAAGCACAGCATGTAAAACAAACCAACTGAGAGAGGACTTCATGGATTACGGACCAAACTGGCTATGATCTTCCCTGAACTTTTCTTCCTGCTTGGTTTTGGACTTGGTCAAGCGGCTGCAGGAGATCCTGCGAGTACAAGGCTGCAAACTGCGGCATCAGAAAGAGGTTCCTGTACATGGCGCTACGGTGCGCTGCCAGAGCAAGCCAGCTGCAGCTGAAGAATTCAGCTTTGCCCCCGCCACATTTGAGATTTATCTGCAGATGCATTTTTACAGGTTTATACCTCCAAACCATACGGCAAACTGCTTTTGCCAAGGCTTCAGCTTATCCGTACTGCAGAGTACAGATCCTGGGTGGCTGCAAACGATGTGTGAGGGTTTGGAGGTGCCCCGTGCGGTGCCGCATCCCCACCATCCCGCTGGAGAAACCAAGCAAAGCAACAAACAACGACCCACCGTTCACAGGAAACAACCACAAAGGGGCTCTGATACCACCAGCTTGTGGCTTTGTTCAGGCAGGTGGAACTTGTTCAAACACAGGCACACACAAACCCAGGCATTTGACTTCCACCACTTCCTGCACAGCAGTGGCACTTGGAAGAAAGCTCATAGTCAAACAGAAATACAGTATCTGCAGTCAAATACATACAAAATCGCTGGGAAAGTAATTGCTTTTTGTATAAATGGTCTTTAAAATTTTCTCCAGCATAGAAGCCCCTTCAAAAAGAAAAAGAATAAATTTACTGCATGTGAATTTATTCAAAGCTAGTAGATTCAGTATAATGAAAACCTCCTAAGTAAATATCTGATAAAGAAGCAAATGCTTTAGCACTTGACCCCCGGAGCTGGGATTTCTTGACACGTGGCCCCAGTGCAGAGCAGCAGGAGCCTTGGGGCTGGTGGCACTGAGGACAGGAGCAGGCAGAGTCCCCAGCAGCGCTTTGGACTGCGTCTCCAAGCCGAGTGCCACCAGAAAATGCTCCTTTCTCCTCTGCAGGGGACTCAGCAAAAGCCCCCAGCTCGCAATCTGTGCTGTACCCTTCCTTTGCCAAAAGCCAGGAGACTCAGGACACCTGCAAGCATCTAGAAAAATGAATTTCTGAGATGTCCCC
Organism: Alectura lathami; assembly: GCA_013399715.1. Taxonomy (NCBI): domain Eukaryota; kingdom Metazoa; phylum Chordata; class Aves; order Galliformes; family Megapodiidae; genus Alectura; species Alectura lathami. The sequence goes on along the minus strand of VXAV01037089.1, from coordinate 1,015 downwards.
CGATTTCTTTGTCCTGTTGCCCCAGCACACTACATTTTTTTTTTTTTTTTTTCCCTACACAGCCAGATGATCCTTGTGAGACAAACTTTCCTGTCTGGTTAAATACAAGACAGAAAAGGAGGTCCCATTCCACTGCACCAACAGATCTTCATTCCCGTGACACAAACCTTTCCCACAGCAGCCCATGCTCCCAGACATCCTGCCAGATCTGGAGGGCTGAGTGTTCTGCCGTGCAGCAGCTTCCCATTCTCAGGGTGGGATCCTCCCAGCTCCCAGCCCCATGGTGTTCCACCGTTCCTGTAACAAATGTCCTGAGCGATAGCTGCAGTGGCAAACCCTGTTTCTGTAGAAGCATTGAAGGTCAAACCCATGGTGAGCACTGCCATCGTATGTGCGATGTGCCAGGGGTGTAATGCAAAATCTCCAAATTCACATCATCACTGTATACAGCACATCACTTACATCCCCTTTTCTTGGAGAAGTATATGGGAAGTCTTCCCATGAAAAAATGACACTGATCAAAGTTTTTTCTAGCTAGAGACCACTCAACAGTATCTGTCAGTAGTGACATCTGGGATACAAGCTTCAAAGCAGTCCATCTGCAATTTGAGCTGTAACTTTCCTTGAGACACTGATATCCAAAGTATATAATTGCTGTTCCAGAAAGCACAATTATTAGAAGAGGAAAAGCTTACACTTCTCCATTCCATGTGCACCAGCTCTGCCAGCATTCAAGTCACGGGCACTTTAGGGCAAACCTTTCTGCACCCATCTGCAGGAGCATTCACCTGCTGATTCCCTGCACGGGTCCTCCTGGCAGACAGATGGGTGGGCTCCTACAGTGCCCAGAGCTGCCACAGCGGCATTCAGGATCACTGATGACTCCTCCTTGGCCTCCCACAACAGTGGGCTTCCAAGGCAATAGGTACTGCGATGTTTTACAGCCTGCTCATGAACCTCTGAGACAAGCTACCAGCTAGGTCCCAACCCAGGAAAAAAAAAAAAAAAAAAAACC
>VXAV01037088.1:0-10551 GCA_013399715.1 Alectura lathami | reverse complement strand
CCTTCTCCCCATAGTGTTAAGTCTTCAAATTTTTTTTTTTTTTCTTAGATTCAAACAAAACCTGCTAGTCCAGTAACTAGTGCAGACAGCTCACCAGTCAACTCAGCAACAGCTTTGAAAAACAGGCCGTTGTCCGTCATGGTGACAGGGAAGGGGACAGTCCTACAGAAAGCTAAGGTAATAAGGCAGCGTGCACCTGGGGTGGCCAGTGCTTCCCTGTCTTGGCAGGGGAGCAGGCCAGCAGGGATGGTGGTTTTTGGGCTGGGTGTTTGGGAAGCATCTTCATGGCAGCCTGATTTTCCTCCGGTCTTTTCACCTGGCCTTTTCCTGGCTGTGGTTTAAACTAATCACTGTGTGTGCTCCTGTAACTGGAGCTGAGCCACACTGCCTGCTGTGTTGGCAGCAGCTGGAGTAAACAAGTGGTTTACTCCCACAAACTGTGCTGAAATACATTTGAGGTTTAATTAGGAGGCAGCGTGACCAGGCAGCCTGCTCCTTGGAGCCAAGCAATGTAGCGGGCATCTCGTGGGGTTTGCGACCACTTCTCCAGTGGCTGACTGGAAACAGCAGCCCAGCATGGACAGGAGCAGCTTCAGTTTCTCCTCTGCTCCATATGGAGTTCTCTCACCATGGTCTCTCTTTGTAACGAAACAAGCACACTGGCTGAGCATTCCTCTGCCTCTCCTTAAACATGAGGTGTTTAAAAAACCTCATGCCATCTCTATCTACCCGCTCCAAACAGCAGTGGTGCTGCCTGCAAGGGACCAGGCACGTGAGGGAGAAGTCTGTAACGAAAGCGTGGCTTGTAACAGAGGGACCTCCCTGACCCGCCCTGCAGCCGAAACCACTCGGGTACCAGATGTTCAGGTTGCTCCTGAGCACGTTACAGGTACTGCAGCTTGCCAGATTTACCATTTGACTAATTCACCTTTATTCTTTGGCAGGAATGGGAGAAAAAAGGCGCTAGTTAGAACTACATTTTTTCAGAGATGGACTAAAGACTGGAACATGGGGATTCCGATCACCAGTAGGTGGACACTGGGTGTGCAACACAACCCACACCAAGCGCCTCCTCTGCCTCGCGCACCCCCCGCTCGGATGCAGCGGTGGAGTCAGCGGCTGCCACTCCCAATTATCCCAAACGATCTCGCTCCTTCCAGACAAGTCCCATCACATAGCTAAAACAATAACAAGCAGTGGCAATCCTTGCATCAGATTCCTAACCCAGTTGATGTAAACAAGAATGTTCTGTACATAGGGGTGTTTTGTGTATTTCTACTCTGAAGGTTTATCAATGCATTATTAAGGTTTCTATATTAGTGACAGTAGTGGGTTCAGGACAGGCCTCCATTATTCTTCTTACCCCAGTGGCTGTCAGCCTGTCGTGGCAAACCACGGTCACCTAAAGTCTCACCTGTCTTCCTGCTGGTCATCCCTCAGCTGCAGATCACCCAGATACACAGGCCTGGGCGATGGTCGAGACACAGATGAACAGCACACAGCAGCCTGTTCAGTGGGAAGGATCCTCTCAACGTAACGGGGAACTAACTGTATGTACACATGCAGCAGGGATTTTCAGTGACCAAATGCGTCACACCATGGGCTCATTCCTACCAGCCTGCAGCAGGGATGATTTGCCAGAATACAGAGAAGGATCCCTGCTGCCCCTCTCACTGTGTTACAGCCTGCTGACACCAAGGGCTCTGGGCAAAGATCTTCCAAGCAGATTCACCAAATATTCTTGGAAGATAATGATCTCTTTCACCTGAGGAGTTTCACCTGAAGAAGAATAATCATATTCAAATGCTTGTTAACAATTTACCAAAGGCCTAGGCCTGCTTACCTTTTGGATGGGGATGCTGGATCCTGATGCTTGCCCTTCCTGAGTGGAGGTAAAGGTGTCCCCGTGCTCCTGCCCCACCATGGAGCACCACGTTGCTGATGCTGTCCGGTCCCTGCAGAGCCAAAGCACTGCCTACTGCAGCAGCTGTGCAATCTGCTGAACGCATCCCTGGGGGAAAGGGCCCCCTTGCATGGGTGCAGGCAGGTGCTGGACCTGCTGTCCTCTGTTGCTCTGTTGGGCTGCTAGCTCTTGGTGCTATCACCCTTATTTCTAGATTATTAATAAAGTCTGCACCACTCATCCCTCTCCTCCCTGGCCAAGCTTTTTAATGAAAGATGTCGAGTGGCTGGGACTTCTAAGCCTAGAGACATTACAGTTCAGAGGAGGGGTACAGAGATCCATCCACCTGGAGTTTCTTCTCCAAAGCACAGGGAGGCTACAGACACCACAAAGCTTTTGTTTTGGCCCATCACAAGGTGGCGGGATATCCTGTCCACACCCTAAACACGTGCATAGCACCATGCCCTCCCCGTGCACCCTGCTGTCATCTGCCAGAGCTTGTCCAGCCATTTCGCAGCGGTACCCAGACACAGTGGATGAGAGCAGCCCTGCTTTCTGCACCACAGCCCCACCAGCCCCACTGGGACCACCACGGGTGGTAAATGTAGGCGAGGCCTGAGCTACACCCCTTTCCCAGACAAGAAATGTTAAACAATGTCTCTGTGTCCCCATTGTTTTCTTAACTCAAGACATTTCCTTTGTTGTAACTGTGACCTATAAAGTGGCGCTTTAGAGGGTTTTATAATAAAATGTTGAGTATATTATGTTACCAGTGTATTTTATTTGTAGCAGGGTTGTCCCTGCTCTGCTTTCCAGTAGCTTTCACACACTTCAAACCCCAACACAACTGTTAGTAACCATAAAGTTCCTTAGCTATGCTGTCCACAAGGACTATGTCCTAAATAAATAATTTAGTCATCTATAGTGACAGCAATGGAAATCAAGTTTTTCTGGCAGCCAACCCACTGAAAATAGCAAGACCTCTGGTCGTTTGCATGAATACACACAGCAGGCTCCTGCCAGTGGCTCATCAGTGCAATTCTCAGCACAAAACCAGCACAGAGAGACAAATGTATTGAAAGTCTCTTACCTCCTGCTCACCACCAGGTAGCAACTGTGGGCAGTGCTTGGTACCTGCTGCCATTGCTGGCAGGAAAAGCAGGAGGGGGTTTAGCTGGAAAGGAAGGAAACTGGTTAGCAAAGGAAGTTGTTGAAGCCAGTCTTTACAGCACAGATGCCAAACCAGACACATCGTGACATGCCTTTTTGTGGCTGTGGCACTGCTGGCCCTGCTCCCTCTGAGAGCCTGGGAAGGCACTGCAGCTATGGCACCAAGCCTGGCGAAGGGCCTGCTTGCCTTCCTTTCCTAACCCACCCAGTAACACAGGTCTGCGAACGAGCGCATTGCTGTCCTGGCAGCCCCTAAGCCCAGGCATCCCCGAAGGGCAGCTAGGTTTGGGATTGCTGGGTGTTGTGAGTTGAAGGTACAGTTGCTCTTGCCCTTCCCTAGCAGTTCTGCCCATCACCTAATGCTAAGAATCAGCTCCAGCTGCCTCCAGCACAACCCTGCCTGTCAATCCACATGGTGCATCCTGGTAACAAATGCAGCTTCCAAGGAACTCAACCAAATTTTACAGAAGAAAAAAAATCTCTCATTTTAAGGTGTAGAAGTTAGCTTAATTGTCTGGGGTATTAATAAAATTATTTTATTTGTACTGCAGAGAATAAGGTCTGCAGGCTTGTTCTCAGTTAATGGAGGCAGGTGGCTTTAAGGAGAGCTGGTGTGGCATTTACTGGTCACAACAGGCCTGGTGCTGATTGCTTTGCACAAGAAACTCAAGGGCAGAGGGAAGGTAAGACCTGAAAGGGTGAAAATCATGGCACTTACCTAAATCCCAGTTTCTTCCTCTCCCCTGCAGTCAGCCTATGACCAGTGAAGGTTCCTCCAGCAATCCCACGGAGTAAGAGGAACTGGCAGCTCCATTCATAGCAGCAGCCCAGGCACCTAACAGAGAGCTGGCACAGCCCATGTCCCCTGTGCCCCGCTGGCCCAGACAGGATTAGCGCTGGCTTGCAGGGACCCCACAGCATGGCTGTGCCAGGCTCCAGCATCATCCAGCCTTCAGGGCACGAGCTCCCTTCAGACATGGTCTCACTAAGTATTTCTGACTGAATTCAAAGCAAATCTGCGAGAGTGAACTTAATAAGGGGTCACATCAGAGCCCCTAGCCACTTACTTTTTTTACTTACCCTTTTAAAATTAACATTTGGAGGAGAAAGGGTCTAGAAATCAGCCAGGATCTTCAATTCTGATACTTTAAAAACAAAACCAAAAGAAAAACAACTCCAACAACTACTCAGCCATGTCCTGCGTGTCTGTGGGATCAGCACACACCCCGTATTCATCTTGGCTGTTTCCCCCTCCTCCCACTGCCCTGACACCTCCTTACCTTACTTCATCCCCTACAAGCAGAGCCAGTGGGGCTGCTGCTGCCGGGCTTTGCTCTCCTTTGGCAAAACCCTGCAGGAAGGGAAGGCTGGGGGTGCAGAACTGAGTGCTGGGATGTGAGAAACCATGGTCACCTGCGACCAAACCGGGTAGGGGCTGGGCTGTGCAGACACTCGGGTGCACAGCTCTGGAAATCCAGTGGAGCGTGGGACCAGCTTCCCTGAAACTCCTCCAGTCATTCAGCCCATCCCTACTGCACAGGTGGGTGCACAGGGCTAGATGCATCCCATCCAGCATCAGGACATTGTCTCCAGCATGAGAGCTGTCAGCCTGCGGTACCTGAATCTCCCAGAAAGGTTTGTCTAGCTGAGCTTAAATACAACAAATGGTTTCCCCCAGGTCAGGATGCAAGCAAGCTTGCTTGGTCCCGCTAAAGCCCATGCACCCTGCCAACGTACTTACTAGCCATGTATTAAAATGAAGAGAGCACACAAAGACTACAACCAAATAATGTTTCCCACAAGCCCAAATGCTCTGCAGCACTGCACACACTGTCATGCAGACAACAGAGATGCATGGAAAAGGCTTTAAACACCTGTGCAAGGCTGGTAGTGCACATCCCACCTCCAGGGCTGCGTGCCAGGCAAGGCAAATACACAACAATTTGAGAGGGAAGAGGGATCCCGTGAGGCACAGGCTGCAAGGAGGGAGCAGTGCTGTTGGATCAGCTACAGCAGAGAAGCCACAAAGCCCACACTGTAAGGGGCAGCGAGGGTAAGAAGGCATGGTCTCAGACCCATCACACAACAGGGGATGCACAGGGAGACAGGGAAGCGTCTCCCACGCAGCTCAGCTGTAACGCAGCCAGCTCCATAAATACAGCCAGCTCCATAAATACAGCCTGTGACTTTGGATGTTAGCTGTGAACCTGAAGTAGTCCATTCTCCCCTCAAATGACACTTTTACAGCAGAGACAATGCATAGCTGCAGCCCTGCCTGGGTAAGCGATCTTGGCAGAATCATTTCTCTTTCCACCCAGATGTCAGCCCTTCCTCCGACTGAGCCTCTATTTTGCTGTGCCTTAGGCACCAAAGGACACAATCTACTGAAGTGACAGTGAAAAGAGAGAGGAAATTCTCCGTTTTCCCAGCCTGCTTCTATTTGATAGCATTGCTCTTGTCTTGGCGCCAGCTTTCAGCCTCAAGAGTGCCTGAAACAATTGCTCTTTTGACAATGAACCTGTGGAATAATTTGTGTCTCTCTTTGTACATCTAATGCTACTATTCTAACGCTGAGCCAGGACATCTGGGTGAAGGGGTTTTTCTTCTCCTGTGAACAATAAGCACTATTTTCAGGAGGGCTGGCAGCCACTGTTAATGTCTGTGCCTCAGCCCTGAGCAGAGCTGCCCTGGCTGTGCCAAGGTGACAGATGCCATGGGAAAAGCAGCAGAGAACAACACGACAGTGTGAGCCGCAGTCCTGGGGAGCAGTTAGGCACGGTTTGTGGCTTCACAGGCAAACAGATCTGGTGATCTGGTGGTGCTCTCGAGGATGCAAGCATGAGGCCAGATAATGTCTGGAGACACACAAGAATTGTCAGAGGCCATCAGAGGCCCAGCTTGGGCTGCAGGGGCTACTGCTGTGCTAGGGACACGATCAGCTTGAAATAACGAGGGGAGGCAGAAATGCCATCCAGCTCATCCCTCCTGGTGCAAAGCTCAGAGCCATGGAAAGAGCTCCAAAAAGAAAAGTGAGACTTTAATTGGAGCAGACAAAAAGAAGGATTAAAAGAAAAATGTGCCAATAGAAGGAGAAAACAAGTAGGTGGCCAGCAGGAAGAGAAAGGAAAGGGTGGATGAGGTTTAGGAGGAGACATCTAGGCCTCTTCCGCTTCCATGCCCTGCTGTCAGGAGCTGTGTGAAGCCACTGCTGCCCCAGGAGGTTGTCCTGGTCCTGTCCGCACTGGGTCACACCAGGGCTGGCAGGTAAGAGTGAGGCTGGAAGGGGAGGAAAGGGGTAACATCTGAAAGCAGGTGGACTAGAGTCCAGAGATGAGCAGGATGGCACAAACCCCAGCCTGGTCAGAGCCTGCAACAGAGCAGAGCTTTGTTGGCTGGAGGATTCCCCTCACCTGGTATATTTACAGCACAAGCAATTACCTCGGTCAAATCTCTGACAGTAGATATTTTGGATAAAAATAGCAACACACTACGAAACACATCAACACACATAGCAACTGTCACAGTCTGCACAAACAATTAAATATTTTTGCAACACCAGTAATTTTCAAACCTCTCCTTGTCAAAAATAGGCACATACAAAATGCCTATGAAGATGAACCTTATTAGATCAATCCAAATAAATTCAGAGAAGAAAGTAGCATGGATAACTTACAAGACTGGACAGAGGCTCACAATCAGTTCTCCTTCCTCTTACCTGTCCCCTCTTGTGCATCACACGCCATTCACTCTGTCACCTGCTGCCTAAGCTGCTCACCAGGGACACTACTTGGGCCAGCTGCCCACAAGCAAGGATCCTGTGAGGTCTGTGAGACCTCAGGATCCATCTCAGTTTTCCTAGTCATCAATCATATGGATTGGGTTGGAAGGGACCTTAAAAACCATCCAGTTCCAGCCCCTACCATGGGCTGGTTGCCACCCACTAATCAGGCTGCCCAGGGCCCATCCAACTCGGCTTTGAATGCTACCAGGGATGGGGCACTCTTGCTCCCTATTTAACCGCGTTAGGTTGATCCAAAAACTAACACCAAGACTACAGCTAGCTGAGAGTCTGACCCAGGCTGTTACCTCAGCTGGTTCAACACTTTCTTTGAAACTCCAATGCACTGGGAACCAGAGCTGCAATCTGTACAATCCCCCATCAGTGGCAGCTCCAGAATTGCTCAGACTTCTGTATATTTTTAGAATAACTCATAAGATCTCTCAAGAAGTCTGTTAAAAATATAAAAATTACACATAAGGATGCCAATAATAAATACTTAAACACAAGTATTTACTTGATTCCAAAAGAGAGCACTGGAAAGCCCAGTTGGTGCAATGTAGGAGCTGGGAATGGCCAGCTCAACCACTGCCAAGGGCAGCAGTGGCTTGCTGGGTTGTGCCTGTGAGTGGCAGTAAGTGCCCCTGGGAGGAGAACTGGAGCTCAGCACATCTGTGTCAGTGTCTCAGGTCCTTTTAGGGTGCCAGTGGGCTCTGGAGAAGTGCTGCAAACCACTTGGACTCTGCTGTGCACGGGAGTTTGGAGGGAGCACTGGGAATCCTGGAGAATCACCCCGGAGAACTTCTGTTGTGGAAGAAGAGAAACACAAAAGTCAGATAAGTGCTCTAGGAACAAGGGATAAGATCATGCTCAGTCCCTTACAACCCAACAAACACAACTCCTGGGTTCAGGTACAGAGTACAGCGCTGAAGGGAAAAATGCACCTTATTGAGAAGTTCTCACTGTGCACAGGACCATCGTTAGGGGGCTAGCTGGAGGCTTACCACCTCTCCCAGCCACGATCTTCATGCTGAAGGCACTGGGCAGGCTTTTGCACCATGGAAAGTACTGAAAGCCAACACTAGTAGGGCTCCCACTCCAACAGACACCTCCCTCCCAGTAGAGGCAGCCAGAGCTTTCTACCCTGGGATTCAAAGAGGGTTTCTGCTAGCAGGGCCCAGGGAAAGTGGAACAGAATGAAGGGAAAGACTACCAAAATTATTAGAGGTGGAAATTTGGGATCATTTCAGGAGGGCTGGGCAGGATGGACAACACCTGCCACAGCTGTCATCCACTGAGCCTTACTGCTCTCGCAGTGGGGTCCTTCCCAGCCGTAGCATTCGCACCGGTAGCTTCCTGGCCGGATGATGCATACGCCCTGGTTCATGCACGGGTTGGGTTTGCACAGGTTCACAGGGCTTTTTGCCTCTGCAACAAACGCAAGCAGAACAGCAGGGTCAGGCACATCAATGGAGTATTAATTGCTAAGACCCAATGCTTCAAAAAATGACAGCAATTAAATATCTTAAACCTCATAAAATATCTTATGGGGCTGGTGGGATGGGAAACACATAATCAAAGGGTGTAAGCCTACAAGAAACTCCTCTGTGTTTAATTTATGGAAGAGGAAAACAGTTTTGCTAGATGTTCTGACCTAAAATGGAGCACCCTTAGAGCTGTGTGCTGAACAAACAGGCTGAACTAAACACTCAGGTCCAGGCATTACCAATCCTGAGCAAGATATGTCCTCCAAGCAGTTTACAACCCCAAACACCACAGAGTTCAAACCCTGCTTTGCCCTGGAGAGGACCTGAGTTTATAACAGAGAGAAGAAAAAACAAGAAGACATCCACAAATGAGTGGAAAACAACAAAAGAAATATTTCAGGGCTTTTTTCTTGGAAATTTGAGAGAAAAGCCTGCAACCATACCCTAAGCTGTTATAGCTCTATTCTTTCATACTATGTGACAGATTTTCCAGCCTCCTTAACAGAGCAGGCCTCAGCTGTCAGCAGGGCTGGCAGGGTTTCATGCTGTGAATACACTGGGTTAAGTAGCAGCATCCCAGAGGAATTTGCTTCCAGTCCTCTGGCACCTCTACCACACTAAGGGTGTGAAATTCCTTCACTGAACCACTGCATGGTGCAGTCTGGACCTGTAGTCTCACCCTTTGCTCCACAGTAGGAAAAAACCAGACAAAGCCAGTAGGAAAGGAGGCAGAAGGAAAGTTAAATTACACCCCCAAACCATCAGAATGCTTACCACAGATTACAGCACTTTATACTCGTTCTCCCTGTGTAGATATGCTGACGCTCACACACTGACACTCAAACCCACACCCAAGACAGGTAAAATTATCACTGATATCTACTCAGGATCTGAAAGACCTCAGTCCTCTGTTCCTGTTGATTTTACATGGAGTCAAACAACATATTTGTTATTGTGGGCCGTCCCAGATGGGGTCCTGCCTTTGCATTTACACTGGGGTGGCAGAGTCACCAGCAGCACAAGACACAGGGACCTCTCAGACCCACGCACATCCCTCATGCCCTGGCTGCAGCCCACAGAGCTTTCCTGGGCTCTGCTCCACATGTCATGTGTCCACCACCTCCCTTCACAGCTGCCAACAGCGTAACCCAGGGGTCCCTGTTGGGGAAATCACCCTGTTCCGCCCATACACCATTCCTCTGAACTCAAGCCTACTGTTAACACTGTACCACTTTAAATAAGTTTCTTTCACTTCACCCTCCGATGATCCCAGGAACCTGTACTTTCATTGACGAGATATTACATATAATTAATGCTTAGGATCTTTTCTCCTAGACCCCAGGACATTTTTTTCCGGTCTCTTTTAATCTGAACCTCAGAATAAATATGATACTCCAGGTGTCCAAACCCAGGGGCCATTTTTCACATAATTTTATCACAAGGCTTTTTTTTCTTATTTTTCTGGTCCTTTCACAGACAATGATTCTGTTATTAAGCCTTGGGCTTGGAGCAGAAGACTGAATGAAGGGCTTGTCTCTACATCAACCTTGAACCCAGCCTGTATAGTACAAATAGTGATTACCTGCACATGAAATGAAAGCAACAATTCAGTCTCAGGAAATGATATGTTATTACCCTGAATCATTGAACCATGCCATCTCTTCCCCTTCATCCATGCCCTTGTGGTTAATTTCATGGTACAGTAGATTGTTTTTATAATAACACAGCTGAAAATAGCATTGCAGTAGAAGCAGACTGAAAAGCTTCAGGTAGAAACTGCCTGCAGGGACCTGCTAGGACACAGGCTCCTCATCCAATAGAGACAGCTCTGTTGTCTTTTCTAACCCTGAAAGAGCCACAACATGCCAATAGATGAAAAAGACCTTTGATTGCAATGTTAATCACAGCATTGCTATAATTGTTTCTTCATTTGATCTTACATCTGGGTTAAAACACAGCAGGATCAAAGAGCTAGATGTTTCACATTGAAAAGAGTCTGACAAGTGGGGGAGATCAGCTGGAACAGCAAGGAACGAGAAGTACTTTCTCCACCACCAATGCCTACAGACCCTGGCTGTTCTCTTTTTGAAAAACTCATTTCAGCCAAACATGAGCAATCACACTCAGCACACCACTGTTTCAAACTTGATTTAAGAGTCCATTTTCTCCCAGCTGGGGGCTGGCCCTCAGGATGTGAAGGTCTTTTTTTTTTT
>VXAV01037087.1:0-10543 GCA_013399715.1 Alectura lathami | reverse complement strand
AAAAAAAACAAACAGCCCCTGCTTTAAGCTGCTGCTCCTATTTGAGAGATGCTGGGCAAGCTGCTGGGGCCTTGCTGTAGCAGCTGCAAGGTGATAGACATACACGCAAGGGTCACGAGCTGTAAACCAAAGGGCTTGTCCAGCGAGTGAAGCCCTGACCTTGCGATGGGTTCAGCTGGGAAACATCCAGCTGGCATTTCAGGCAAAGCTGATCTGCTAGGCTCTAAGATTGAAGGTATTTTATTGATTAATTTTTATTTTGTACAAATACAGAAGTCTCAATTACAGACAAATGCCCTGAAGTGTGCAACTGAGCCTGTTGAATAAACAAAACATTTTGGGGCGTTTGATTTTTTGGCCTCTTTTTCTGTGAGCAAGTGGAACCTGGGCACTTTGCAGGGAGCATTATTTTGTGGAGAGAGGACATTGATCTTATTTGGCAGAAAATAAATGGAAGTTTGTGTTATGTCGCCTGTTCAAGTACTTTCTTTTATGTATCTGCAGGATGCTCTGCCCTGAAATCAGATCTCGTCTAACTGATACATTTTAAACAGGATGGCTCTGACTCTTTCACAACTTCCATGTGTAAATGTGCTAATGTTTTGCCCAGCACATTATTTCTAACAGGCTGAACTTTCATTGTGTTTTCGCAGTTTGTGTTTATGTTTAACTCGAGGCTTTCGTAGTTATTAATTCTTTCCAATGTTTCCTGCCTGGTAGCCTTACAACTGCCCCAAGATTGCCAAGGAAAAAACAAACACCCAGCTTCCCTAGCTTTGTTTTGTAAAAATCTTCCTTTTTCTCCCCAACCTCCAGGCCCCCAAATCTGAGCCCCAGGGGAAAATAGGAAGTTGCTTCCTCAGACCTGTCAACTCCTGTGCTCTCAGGATGAGCCTAATGATGTTGAGCCCTATATGATTCTTTCACACTTGTCTGCTTCAATCTCACACCACAAGACAAGTAGGTGCTGTGCGGAGGAAGGGATGAAAGTCATGCCAGGGTGGAAATCTGCAAAGCATACGCACTGGGCGCAAGGGAGATTTGGGATGAGATGCAAATCCTGCGTGTAGCGTGGCTGTTGTGGCTTTTTGTCCTGCAGTTTAACATGATTTTTGTCTTGATGCATAGGAAATCAGGTCAGGTTTTGGAGGTGGCATAGGGGATAAGAGTGAGGAATTATGCTGAGTGCTGGTGTTATGTAGGCAGGAGTCAGGATTTGGCCACAGAGGGGAGAGAACTGGAGCAGAATTACAGGGTACGTAGGCAGCTGCGCGCCTGGCCTTGCAGGGACCGACCCTCTGCCTTTTTTAACCACTTACCAGACCACTTGTCCTAAGGATGTGCTGTGTCTGCAGGCTGTGTGTAAAAATACTGGAGCTGCATTAACAACAAGCACAGTGCCCTGTCCGGCTGTTACCTGCAACCCAGAGTGTCCCCTGCACCCTTTTGCGCTGGAGAAGGACAAGAGCTGTTTCCAGGGTAGATTTTGGGAGCACGGGGTGCTCAGCTGCCTGGGCTCCACAGCGTGAAGTCTACTCGGTGTTTGCTTTTCAGCTCGTCTGCGAACGGTTTCCATTTCTTCTGCTGTCTGGTGAGTCAGAGGCAGAGACAGGAGCTGAAGGCAGACGGCAGCGTGATCGCTGGATGGCGGCGGTGCCCTGCTCCCCCAGGAAGGTGCAGCACGGCAAGCCTTGTGCTGCCCTTCCTCCCCGGAGCCGGGAGTTCCTTGCAGGTAGTGTTTGGCAAGACACACGCAGGTGCTACAAGCATACAAAGCCACGTGGAGACGGGGCTTGTTTGTGCCATTGCTGTTGGATTTGTTGTACGCACAAATGAAACGCAGATCAGATTTATGCTGCGTGTGTAAGCCACACGGCTGTCTCTTCTCCATCTCCTCTCTGCTCCTGGTGGGTATCCACGGTATCCACAAGCTGACTTGTCCTGGTGGCAGGGTTGCCTTCTGAGCATGGGGAGCCGGTGGCTGGGCATACGTGCTGGATGAGGGTCTCTGCTCCAGAGAGAGAGTGTCAGTGAGTGAAATGGGTGAAAATAAGCTGGATGGGAAGGCAGAAAACAGTGTGGGATATTACAGGTCTTACTGAAGGCTTTACTGCTTTATCCCTGCTTTCTTTGTTTCAGAATAGCTCTAGATCTTCCTTGCTTACATCTAATTTGTAATGGGATTCGTTATCAATAATATGGATGCTTGAGGCTCCGCTGCATTTGAACCTTTCTGTGTACTTATGCAGCTGCAGCACACCAGGTACTCAGACATTTTTTTTTGAGACTATTTTGCCAGCAAAGCTGATGTCAGGCCTCTGGGTAGTTAAAAAACCAAATTGAAGTAGCCCATTGTGAGGAATCTGAGAAAGTGCTGTCGCCAGCCAGGTTCTCAGTGAATGCTGGCCCTTGCCCAATGGTCAAATGGGTGATTTACTATGTGCTTTTCCCCATTGCTATGCAGCAGGCCAGAACTGTTGTGTGGATTTTTTTTAAACCTCTTTTATTGGATTTGTGAGCTCTCTTTGTGGTTTGCCAAATGACCAGCATTAAAAATGACATTCTTTGGCTGTAGGTCTAAAGGTTGTGATAGCAAATCAGAATTTCAGGGTCAGAAATTGGGCCTCATAAGAAGCAGACGTATAAATCAAGGCTGAGCTGATCAAACGTGCTCTTCTGCGAAGCGTTGTCGTGGCACTGAATGTGGCTGCTTCTCCACTAAAGATCCTGAGGGTCAGAAAACGTGGGCAGTGGAGGAAGAAAGCGTGCTCAGGGACAGCGGTTGAGTGCTGTTTGTCACTTGCGGGGGGAAATGGTGCAGTGAAGACCCCGGGCAATGCAGCGTGGAGAACACCAGTGATCCTGCTCAGCTCCCTGGCCGGATGGCACATCTTCTGGCCAAAATCAGGAGCAGTAGGTCCTAAAGTCAGGGCCACACAAAGCTCTGTGTGTTCATTACCAGCCCCTTGAGCCCTTTGTACCACAGGTCTGTACCTGCGCTGCTCCTGACACCCAGACAACCAGCAGTGCGCTCTCTGTGCTGCCTGGCAGTGGTGCAGAGCCCGCAGGACCACGTGCAGGGAGGCTGGGGACGTTGGCACACAGCTCTCGCCCGCAGGTGTCACCCAGGGTGTCTGTCACCTGCTGTCCGAGATGGCTCCAGCCCCGCTTCTCTCCAAGGGCTGTGCAGCACAGTAATGGGCTGGCTTCTCTGCAGCAGGCACTTCAATTGCAGCTTGACTAAACCAAGCATTTACCAGCACTTTGGAGAGAAAATGCATATCAGCCACTCTTCTCGTCTCCATTTCCTCATTGCTTTTAGTTAGCACTCTTCAGGCACTGGAAGTCGCAAGTGTGCTCCATTCCAAGCTGCTTTTCCAGTTGGACGATGAGCACCAAATCATTTGCTTCATCCTCCTGTAGCTGTGAGACCTGCTTAAGGGAAACATCAGGGATCTATTTGTGAAAACAGAGTAGGAGCAGCAAACTGCAACTAAACACGTTTGCAATAGTGTGCTGTCTTGAAGACTTCCTGAAGGCTCCACCAGGGCAGCCCTGCCCTGGTGTCACCCAGGCGGTGCTGGAGCGCCTGGAGATGCATCGGTGCCGACTTCAGCACACGTTACAGCAATGTAGTGCTAGCGTGCACCTACACCGGCGACCGCTTTTAATGAGCGTGCACTGCGCTGAACATACGATTGAGATAAATCCCCTGGGGATATTTTCTTTTTTGGCTGTTCCAAAATCCTGTTCAAGCGCGTTTGAGTTAGTCATCCGACATCTGCCTGCTCTTCGTTCCTATCAGTATGCATGCAGAGGTAGACTTCCAGGGGTAAGCTTTGCCAGTGTGTCCCCAAATACTCAGTAATATGCAGGGAGCATAGGAGAGTGCCCCGGGCCTTTGTGCATCTCAAAAAAATTTAATGTAATCCAACAACAGCTGAGAGCAGCTGCCACCTGCAGATTGACACTTGCACAGGGACCCTGTCCACTGGGCTGTGCCTAAAACGTTCTCCGTGAACCTTAAGAAATTGGTTCGCTGATTTTTTTCTCACCAGTGAGCTGTGGGAAGCCACAGCACATCGGGGCAGAGGACTTGGTGCCAGAGTCGCTTGGGAGCATCTTTCCTTGGGATCAGCACAGCAGGCATGAGAGAGCAGCTCGTGCTGTCTCTATGACCATAATTCACTCTTTCTTTCTGGTGTCTTTTTTGAGAATTCTGCTTAAGCTGCAGACTTCCTTGCATCATTAAAACTCCTGTCCCTGTTTGCCCTGGTTAGTCACTGTGAGTGAGTGGTTGCATTTGCTGCTACCCCAGTGCTGCTCTACTACTGCTCTTAATAGTGTTAGAGTCACAACAAACACAACGCTCACCTGTCTCAAGTGCCCTTCCATCCTGCTGTACTTCCTCGGAGATGGGTTTGCAGCCTTCCCAACCTTCCCCTTTCCATCCTAACACACCCCAAAACCAGCCCACCAGAAGGACAGGTTTTCATTGTTGTGAATTTGGCGAGGTTTTGTGTGAAAACCAGAAGCTGCAACAGGCTAGGTGGAACGCATGGTTTCTTTTTTTAGGCTGCCCATTGTTTCCAACAAGCGCGTGCCTTTACATTAAGTGATTATAGGCATGCCTTTTCAAAAAGGAAAAGATCTCCAAATAGTGGGGACGTTTCGAGTCACATCAAAACCAGCTTCACTCTGCTTCGTTTCTCACTATATTGGTGGTGATTTTTTCCCTCAGTTGGGTTCTGTGATGACAAGCTCAGCACGTGGCTTGCTGTAGCAGATGACTTCAGCGTGGAGCAGTGCTCGCAGTCCTGCAGGTCACATTGTGTGGAGGTAACGAAGGCAAACGGGCAGAGCAGAGAAGGGTTTCCTGTGGTGCACAGGAACATCTCCACGGTTGGTCCCTGTTCCCCCTCCAGTACTGGGCTGAATGGCGACGAAGAAGGCAGCTTGCTGCTCTGCCCTGATGCCCAATAGCCCTTGCTCTGACCTCTAACAGAGGATGCAGTGGTAGTTAAATTAGAGTTAATTCTTACTCTGTGTGCTTTCTTTTTGGTCACCAAGTTGTGATTTTTTTCCCCACTGCAAATTAAACATGGGACGTTGTGGTGGGCTGCAGTCTTAAGGGATTAACTCCAGTCCAACGTTCTTTTAACCTGAGATGCAAGCAGTTCTCGTAGGGGATGGCTGTTTTTGTACAATAGTTCACTCACTAAGAGCTGGACTGAGACCTCCAATCACTGACTGCTGAACAGCCGTGGCGCGTCTCAGATCCCTTCTCCATCTGACCTTCCTTGACTCCCATCTCTTTCCAACCAGGCGGTCGATGCTGGGCAGCCAGCGCTCCAGGCAGTGTGCATCGGGGCAGGTGTCCCTGGGATGTCCCTCTGTTCTTTTTTTAATAAACCCAGGCAAACCACTTGGATACCGCTGTAGTGCCGGGTTGGCTCGTGGTTCGCTATGCTGTGAAGTTTGTATTAATCAGCGCTCCGCAGTCAGTGTATTGTTGCTTCATTAACCTACTTGTTTTTAAGTACCTGTAAATCACAGAGAGGAGAAGTCCTGCTGGTAGCTGAGAAAGCAGCCCTGTTTGTAGCATCTCTGAGTCACATTTCTGGTTAGCACGTAGTTATGTTTTTCTTACCTGTGAAATCAGCGGTGTAGCCTTGAAGGACTTTCCAAAATTGCAAGTGCTGTTGCTTTTAACATGTAAGGTCCCTGGGGATATTTGGTTCTGGAAGACATCTATTCTCTGTTACTTCACTGCTCACCAGGTCTCATCTAAGGTCTTGTTGTTCGGTAGGCAGATTTTATTTGTCAATATGCTGTGTCGTTCTAAAGAGGCAGGGAATTGCAATAAAAATGATTTACAGCTTTTATTTTTTAGAGAATCATTACTGGAGTTGTTAAAGGACTCTAATAAATGTTACTAGCAGAAAAATCTTTACAGAATCTATAGGAGGGGAGGCAGTTAGTGTGGGGTTGGTCTGGCTGTATGACCGGGTGGTGGTTACAGACGGCATTTCTCTGGCTAGCGGAGACATCGTCCGGTGGCCGTGCCCTGTACTGGTGCAGAAGAGGAGCGAATGGGGAGGAGAACAAAGGCGTTGTTTCTGCTGTGGAACGTTTGCACCTTCACAACCGGAAACCAGTGAGTTCCGCCAGTGGCAGGGTGGACCCAATGCTCACCATCCTTGTCTTCGTTTTTAGCATGCCCCATCTTACCTGGTGGCACCCGAGGGGACGCAGCTGGTGGGACTGGCTCCGACCCCTGCTGCATGCCCAATCCCTTAAGCGTTTGCTGCCGTTCCATCATTTTTTGGAACCGCAATGTCAGGGTAATAGGTAAAGGTGGATGTTTTCTGTTTGCTGGCCTTTATCGTGTGCTCCGGTGGTGGTTGGCTTTGGTGGCTCTCGTTGGAAGTGCAGCTGAAAACTGTTGTTTCCAGTTGGGCCCCTCAGATTTAGGGCACAAAGCACCTACGTGCAGTCAGACCCCAGCCATAGCTCACGTTGTAGTTTGTGATTGCAGGCACTGAGCGCAACATGCTCTCCCTTGGAACACGGTGTGTTCTGCAACGTGAGCTGACAATGGCATGTTTGAGCATTTTCTCCGCCTGCACGTAAGCATGGGTTCTGAAATGTGGAGAGCTTTAGAACTGAATGATGCTCTCTAGGAGAATCAAATGCATATCAACAAAACTTTAAATGAAATGAAGAATAATTGAGCTTCAATAGTACCTGGTTACGTTTGGTATAAGCTTCAAAAATCAATTTTTCTTACAGATTTAAATTGCAGTTGTGTTTTTATATCTGCCTTTTTGTGCCACATGTGGTATTGGCCCTTCAGTGCCTGGCTTCTGGATGAAGGAATTCCAAATGCACAAGAAGGTGTGGATACGTTCAGCAGCCTAGTGCAGTTGTGGTTCCCATGGCCATTCACCAGCCTGTCCTGTCTGTTAGAAGTGGAACGTTGCTGGTAGACATCAGCTGTGGGTTTAGAGGAATCTTCCCCAAACTCCTTAGGCACATAAAACTTTCTCTAGCTTAATATTTAGACCAAATTTATTAAATGTGTGATTTTTCCAGCATAGGATTTTTCAAATTAATTTCTCAATCGTTTGCCTAGTGATGCGAGAAGAGCCAAAAGGGAACGTCTCTCCAGCATTTAATTTTATTTCAGAGAATTTTTGTCCTTTTTTGTGAATAAATGCTCCTCTTACTTCATCTTTTTTAGCCATTTTGTGATGCCACGTGGGATGTTTTGTGCCCTTCAGCCTGCCCTGTGCTGGGCTGGGAGCTGGGCTGGGTCGCTCCCATCCATCCCATCCTGCCCCTCCTGGGCACGCAGGGTGCCCTGGGGTGGGTTTGGGTTTGTGCAGTGGTGCAGCAGCTGATTCCTAAAACATCCATTTCCCACAGAGGAGCTCACGGTGCCTCAGAGGGGTTTTGACAGTTTATGCATTGCCTTTTGTCGTCGCTGTTTAAAAAGAACTGAGCAGTGTCCCCACGCCCCAAATGCTACCAGATGAGGGGAGAAACACGCTGAAGGCTGAGGCTTTCTGGCGGGGCCTGCTTTCTGTGCGGAGCTGCTGCCGAGTCCCCGGTTTGCAGCAGCCCTCGCGAGGCGTACGGAAACCTTGTGCCGGGAAGCTGCGAGGCGCTGGGGCTCCTTCTGATACATCTGCTTGCAGCAGGCATAGGCACTGATTCGTCAAAAAGGTGACAGCTCATCATTAGCCAGTTCGGTCACATACGTTACGGCGGTGAGCGATGTTTGATCAAGTGAAGCCCAAGGTAAGACATGAAGAAATAGGTTGTAAAGCGTGCTTTGTTAATACAAAACATAGAGGTGGCTCCCTGGAATCTAATGCAAACATCTAATAGCTCCTATTTTATCCTCATCTCGTGAAATGTGCTGAGCTGAAGTGGAAGCAGCTGCCTCCCGCACAGAGAAAGGGAGCCGGCCCCAGCCCCGCGCTCAATTAGCTGCAGTTGTGCCTGCGAGTGCTGCATTACGGCCGCTCCTCGGCGGAGGCATTAGCGAATCCGCAGCGCGGTAATGAATCTGTAAATGGAGAGAGGGGCTAACGAGCGGCCCCAGCGCAGGAATGCAGCGGGTCTGTGCTGCGCCAGGTGTGTGGGGCGGGGGAGGAGAAGCTTCTCCAGGCTGGGCTGTGTAATTAGGGCACATGGTGTAACTCTTTTGTTTTGCAGAAGCCAGCTTTATTAATTGATGTAGAAGGTTGCTGCGTGTTATTCATTGTTTGATTAAAATGCCTGTGTAAATAATTAGGCCTCTTCTGTTTGTTTTATTTTTGCACCCAATTTACATTTTCAGGCAGAATGAAAGTGAATTAGCAGATGCATTTATTTTCCAAATTTTTTAACCCATCGCAGCTCTCCCCTGGTCAGCCCCCGCTCTTCGGAG
Source organism: Alectura lathami (assembly GCA_013399715.1). Classification (NCBI taxonomy): domain Eukaryota; kingdom Metazoa; phylum Chordata; class Aves; order Galliformes; family Megapodiidae; genus Alectura; species Alectura lathami. The sequence goes on along the minus strand of VXAV01037087.1, from coordinate 2,106 downwards.
CTGTGATCTTCCTCCCTCCTTTGTGTTCTGGTGGGGTTTTGGGGCGTGTGATGGTGGAATCCCTCCCGGAAAGGAGTAACCTGGGAGCAGCAGGGTGGCTCTGGCTGGCGGAGCGAGGGGTGCTTCCAGGAGTGCCAGAGCTGTGCTGTGTGTTGCATGGGGGCCTGTCTCTCCTGGCTAATGTAGGAGGATCTGTCTGCTGGCAGTCAACTCGGAGCAGCCTCCCGGTCGATGTGAAATCTTTATCTTAGGATGGGGTTGCCATGAGTTGCAAACCGGCACCGTTAGTTTATATGTGTTATTTGCTCTTTCTCGAGCACGGAGCTGCGGGGCCATGCAGAGCTCGTTGGCCATCGAGGCGGCCCTGCAGGTGTGGGTGACCCACACGGGGACTCAGCCCTTCCCTCGCCCATGTACAGCTGCTTTTCTGCTTCAGATCAGGCGTGCACCCTTCGGATGAAGCTGAGCACAGCTCTGTGTGTCCGCTGTGCTTCCTTCTATCGCGTCCCTCATCCCTCCCAGCGCACAGATCAATTTTGCTGTTGTGTTTCCTCCCCCCTTGCAGTTTGGTGGGGCAGGCTGAGCGCTTGCCTCCACTCCCTGTGCGAGGCTAACTCCTTGCACCCTGCTGCTGGCACTGAGGGGAGCAGTGCTGGGCCCTGCCTGCGATGTTCTGCCTGTTCTGCTGCCAGCAGCGTTTGGGGACTGGGGAGCATAGCCGTGGTGATGCGTGCCCTCTGGATTGTGTTGGTGGCTGCACTGCTTAAAGCCTCCGTAGCAAGCTGAGGTCTGGAAATCAGTGTCCTTGATGTTGGTCTGTGTTCTTCTGCTTGTTCAGACAGAAAAAAGAAGCGGAAAGTTTAAGGCTGATGGTTCATTAGGAGTGCCTAGTGCTGTTGTGCATGGCCTGAGCATCGCACCCAAAGCGGCCTCTGTCCAAGGAGCAGTGCAGGTGGGAGTTGATTTTTCACTCCTCCCCCTGCATTTCACCTGGCCCCTCTGGGCAGGTGTCACAGGAGCTTTCCTTCAGCAGGTGGTGGAGGGTTCTCCCTTCTGGAAGGGCCTGGCCGGCAGTGCGTGCTCTCTGAAAATTTTTCAGGCGCGGATCGATAGCCGAGCACAGTTTAACAGCAGCTGCAACAACAACAACAGAGAAAGCTCGCTCTGTGCGGCTGGTCCCCGGGGAGAAGTGGAGAATTGTCCTCGTAATAAGAGAGACTCAGTTAGGAGTAAGTAGCTCTCCCTGGGAAACTCGGGAGCAGGGGCAGGCAGTGACAGAAGTGTTGTTCGGCACTCGCTCTCCAGCCAAGCTCTGGCGTAGCCCGTGGTGCTTCCTGCTTTCGGTAACGGCGGTGGCAGCTCCGCGCTGCCGGAGCGGATCCCAAGGAAGGGCAGAGCCGGAGCCCCCCGCCCCGAGGTCTGAGTGCTGACACGTCAGGGAGCCGTGTGGATGTGATTTATGGGAGTGTCGTGCCCTTGCGTGTGGGGTGACCACGCTGATTTGTGGCCACCCGCCCAGCACAACGCAGCCTTCGCCAGTGGCTTTTCCTCACCTCCCCTCGTCCTTCCCAGCCCTCTCCTCGCCCTCCTCACCTCTCCTACCCATTGTACTCTGTGGGGTGGGATGTGGTGAGACCTGGATGGGGCCGGCACCGCGAGCCTGCTGTCAGCACCTGGTGGCACATCGGGTGCAGCGCATCCCAGGCTGCGCTGGTCCCTATCCCCACTGCGTGGGAAGGCAGCAGAACTGCTCCCCAACTCCTCATGGAGGCGGAGGTGATTCGAATGCACACGGCTGCAGTGCCTGACCCTGGAACAAGCTGGTCCCTCTGGCCACCCTGCCTGTGCCACCAAGCGTCATCCTGCAGCCCTGCCGCTTCCATTACTTAGTTCTTCCCTCAGGGAATGGGATTTACACTCCAAAAAGAGCATTGATTTGTTGAGGTGTTCTAGTGAAATCATGGCGTGCAGGGTTTGGATCAAACATAGTATTTCTTTTTCCCCCACTTAAATGCTGCTGCCTCTATTTATTCCTTTTGCCTTCACTGCCAAGCGCAGAGTAGTCAATGGGTGGAATATTTTGCAAGAAATTCAGACTTTTCAATT
>VXAV01037086.1:0-10394 GCA_013399715.1 Alectura lathami | reverse complement strand
TTTTTTTTTTTTTTCTTTCCTCCTGTTAGCTATTTTCCTATCAGTACTTGGAGGTTGGCTTTGTATTGTGGTGCAACTAATGCATTTTTCAGACTGGTGTAGTCTGTAGTCAGGGGAAAAATAGATTATTTAATGTGATCTCCCAACAATCACAGACAAGTGAATTTCACTCCCTGCATGGACGCTGGTAACTTGTTTGTTGATGAAGCACCGTTCCTGAAGGATATCCAGGATATCCAGACGTGGTTTGAAGAAGGCGAGAAGAAATCACCTTTCCACTAGTAGTTTGTTCTAATCATCGTGGTGGTTAAAAACTCGTGCCTTGTGTGATGTGAACACTTCTGGCTTTACCTCCAAGCAGCTGCTTCTTCACGTATTTTCTTTGTTAAGGAGTAGAGGGTTTAATTACCTGGTGTTTGCATTCTGCAGCAGCAGTAACGCCTCCTACCCGAGGTACCTTGCAGCCTTCCCTCGGGGAGCCCCCAGTTATTGTGCGTTTAAATAAAACTGGTGGAAATGCTTTCAGAAAACTGCTTTACTTGCTGGTAGATGGTAGTTCATCAAAATGGTACTTTTTGGAGGTTGTCTAATATTTCAACGTTATTTCTTGTGTCTTTCTGCAGAGGGGAGGTTATGGCACCCTGACCAGTACCTGCACCACGGGCTGCTACGTGTTCCTTGGCTGTGGCACAAGGACCTGGCTTTGTCATGGAATGGTAAGGGGTTGAGGTTGTTATCCCCTGTAGATCTTTTCTGTACCTTGGCAAAGGTACTGCTCTTCCTTACGTGGCCTCTGTGTTCCATTTCTGAACATACCTATAGGGCACGTGCCATCCCTTGTCACCGAAGGCAAAGGGCATACAGGGGCTTATGGCCCCCTGGGGCTGCCTTTGCTAAAGCGAGGCAGCGTTATGTTGCTGAGCACGGCAGTGGCACTGCTGAGCATGGCATGAGGTCAGGCGCATGCTGCACGGCTCCAGCACGTGTCCCAGCAGAGTCCTGCGGGGACTGCATTGCCCCCAGTGCTGCGGCCTGGTGGGATCCTGTGCAAGATCAGCCACATGTAAACTGCAAGTCATATTCCTTCTCCCACAAAGAAGTTGAAACCAATCCATCCTATTTTCAGACATGAGTATTAGAAATACCTGGAATCTTTATTTAAATATTGCTGTGATCCATTTGTATGCTGCAATCCTGCTGAAATATTTGACCCAAAGAGCACCGGCAGTTGCAGCTCAGACGTGTAGTTAAACCTGCTCCTGTGTGGTGGTGGTCTGTGGGTTTTTGTCTGGGGGAAATGAGATATTTTAACACAAATGTAAATGGATCCCTCTCCGATTTTGGCTGCCACTTATTTCAAGCGTTCATGTTTGCAAAGCATAAATCCAGAGCTGCGTACTTGCTGCTCCTTGCAATGCCTCAGCTTGCTCGCTGTGCTGAAACAAGCTACCGCCGTGCCTAGCAGCACGCCACACTCCTCTGCACTCACTGCCTCACAGCTCTGCTGCCTGACTTTGCTCGTGGCTGATCCCACAAAGCAGGTCCTGCTGTTAAAAAGCAGAGGAGCAACCATCCATCGCTGTTCTGTGCTCTTGTATGGACGGGGCCAGTGTGCCCTCGGTGCCTGCAGAGCCCAGGGGCCACGTTCCAGCCGGGCAGGTGGAACAGAATGTTCCTGCCCTAGAGTGATGGTTTTACCTATTTCAAGGAGCAGTGAAGTTTCCATAATTTCCCAGACAGTTCCTTGTAGAGCAATGTGGCTGGTTCAGGCTTTAGGTGTGTCTAGCACACAGCGTGTGCGCTGTCCTGGCTGCTTGTGCTTTCTCCTGCTGAGTGGAGGCTGCTAAATGGGTTTTCTCCCCTCCCCATCTGTATGTGCAGCCACCTCACCTCTGCATGCTCTTTGCTGTGCCTCCGCAGCGGGCTGAGGTACAGAATTTCCTGACATTGGTGTTGCGTGAACCTTAGCAGTTAGTGCCATCCGTTCTGTGCAGCTCCCTGCAGAAGTGGCAGGCATGAGGGGACGGTTCGGTGTGGTGCTTTTATTTATTTATTCACTCTTTAAATATCTAATGCCTCCAAAACTGGCTCCTTCCACTTCCTTTTCTCTGAGTGACCTCTCTGGTGCTGGGGTTTCCAAGCCATCTGGTGTGCTGAAGGGATGGGCACATATCGAAGCCGTGTAGGTGTGCAGAAGAGAGCACTTTCCTACAGCTGTGGACAGTCCTTTTCTTAAGCACCAACAGCCCCAGCTGGAATGAATTTTACCTTCGTTCTCTTACAGCTGCTCCTGGCCAGCTGAATTACTGATGTATGTGGGTTGTGGGATTTGCCCTCAGCAGGGCGTTTTGCAGTGCAGGCATCGCATGCTGTGTCCCCCAGTGGCTGTGGGTTGTGCACCTGCAAGTGACCTGCTGCAGGGGTGCAGCTTGGCCGGGAGAATGTCAGTGGCTTTCCCTTGCAGGTACACGTGGGTGTCGAGGTTCTTCTGCAGTCATTCTGTGACTGTCGACCTGGAACTTGTGCCAGCATAATCTCAAACACTAACAGACACCAGGACACGGGGTGGTCTTGTTAAACTTTGAGATGTTGATCTCTGAAGACAGGGTCCTGAAAGGAATTAGTGTGCCTGAGTAGCTGGCGTGATTTAAAGAGAGACTTTCTCTGTTCAGTTCACTTGGACTGGGAGAGCGCGCTCGCAGGTTCTCGTTCCCGCGAGTGACAGGGTTGGTGCAGTTCACTCCTGAAATGGCTGTTCACTGCGGGGAAGTCACAGTTCTGTGCTAGGGGTTAAGAGGCGGAACTGAAACTGTCGGTGGGTTTGGCCTCCTCCTGCACCTTCGAACAGTGATGCCCCTTGGAAATGGGATGCTTATCAAGGGATAAAGCGTCCATCCAGCTCCCTGAGAGCAGCAGTAGCACCAGCTGCTCAGGTGCCGTGCAGGACAAGCTGTGCCTCCTGACTTGAAGTGCCCTAAAATGCCCAGCTCTGCCCGTGGCTGTTTCGCAGCCCCAGGCACAGCTCTGAGGCTCTGCGGGGCTCTGGGCTCGCTGCTGCTGGCTGTGTCTGCAGCCACGGCCTGAGCTGGGCTGCTGCCCTGTTTCAAGTTGGATTTTCCGCCCCAGGCGGTCTCTGCAAGCGCTCTGCTAGCCCTTGGCAGGCAGCACTGCATTCTGAAGGGCCTGGGAAGGAAAGTCTGTGCACCAGAACCCCATTTCCAGCCTCTGCCGAAGGCAAAGTCAAAGCAAGGGAATACTGGAGAACTCGTACTTGTGACACTCTCAGTTCGAATGACTTTGCTGTTTGCTGTTTAAATGGGTCGGTGTCTCCTTCGGGCCCCGCAGACCCTGCAGCCTTCCCGTGTTGAGCTGCCCTGGCGTGGGTGCACGCTTCGAGCTGCACAGAAGCGTCCGGCAGCTGCAAGGAGAAGCAGAAAAAGCTCGGGATAGGACTTCAGTTATTTTTATTTTTATTTCCCCCACCCCCCCTCTCCCGGCTGCGTGCGCCCGGCTGAGGGCTGTGCTGCAGGTGGCACTCGAGGTCCTCCGATAGCAGCGCTGAGCCGCTGGCACCGCCCGGGGCTGAGCACTGGTTGTGCCCCGCTGCCTGCGGCCGAAGCCCAGGGCCGCAGCACCTGCACCCGGGCACTGCTGACCTCTGCTGCTCTCCCTTCGGCGTGGCCTCAGCTTTGAAGGCTTCTTTTCATGGTTTTGTTCTTTGGAAAGGTTCCAGCACGAACAGCATCGCTGCAGAAACGCATGCAGAGCGTTCAGTGAAATGGTGTGACAGCTGTTGTCACCAAGTGAGCTTCTGGGCCGTCCTGCCCTCCCACTGTCCCAGCTGCTCTGTAACTGCTCTGTCCCGCTGACACTGTGTGCTTCGCCTCTGTCTGCAGCCCTTCCTTCCCCGCCAGGGCTTCAGCCTGGGCATGGGGAGCTGTGTTTTACTGTGCTCTGGGGTCCTGCCGAAGAAGGACGAGCTTTCCAGAGGAGAATGTGGTTGTTCTGCTTTTGCCCTCCTTGCTTCTCTCCTGCTGAAGGAGCTGGCGGTGTCCTAGCAAACAAGTCCTCCTTTGCTCCTCACTTCTCCCTGCATCTCTGCACACAGCCTGCTCCGTGCCTCTTATGAAGGAGCTTGTCCTTCTGGGAAGAAATAGAAAGAGCTTTACATTCTGTGATTCTGTGATTCTGTTCACCCCCAGCCCTTTGTGTGGATCCCAGAGCTGACACCTTGCAGAGCACAACGGGGATAAGGAGAAGCCTCTGCTGGGGGCTGCGTGGCAGGGACAGGTAAAAAGGGGATAAAAGGGATAGGGAAGACCAGCACGGTCCGTCCAAGCCTGCTGCATTCATGTGCCCAGCTGCCAGATCGACCTGGGGCTGCTTCCCTTGTGTTAATGCCAGTGAAACCCCTCACACAACGAGCTTTTGTCCTCAGGCCCCTGTCCTGGAAGCAGGAGCTGGGAGGGCTCCCAAGCCCGGCATGTACTTGGATGGCTTGATGGCACAGAGAGATGCTGATAGGAAGACCTGGAAGTGAAGCGGTGGTTGGTGGCTCAGCCAAGGGCAGCGTGAGGGACTGTCCTGAACTCAGCTCCATGCTATCCACAGCACCTGCTGGCATGGCTGGAAGTCACCCAGTCCTGTCCTGGTGTTGGACATGGGGCTGAGCTCAGGGCAGGAGTTGCACTGCTGCAGTACGAGGATGAAGGGCATGCATGGAGCTGGGTGCTTTTACTTCAAGGGAGCATTCTCCCAAACAAGAATGCTGCAGAGGTCTCCTGGTGACCTCTGGCCTGAAGTGAGCCTGATGCTGAGAGCACAGGGCATGTTATGTCCCGTCCCAAGTGCTCCCCAGCTTCCAATGCTTTGGATTCAGATGAAAAGAAAGTAAAACAGTTTTTTATTGAAGGAGAAAGAAAGTTGTCCCAGTCCCCTTCTGGCAGCCTGTAGAAGCCCTGAAGCATCAGGTGAATGCAGTTTGAGCACAGACATAGCAGTTAAAGCTCAGCACAACTGTTATTAGCTCCTTGGACGTGCTGGACTCCATAGGGTGTGTGCCACCAGCTGGCACGCCTCGCCCCAGCACTCCGCCGCCCGGCTGCGGAGCTGTGCCTGGGCCCACGAGCCGTGCTCCCAGCGGTTTGATCCCCAGCCCCGCGCCGTTTGGAAGTGCAGAGGTTTCTTCCTGCGAGGGCTTAGGGCTTTCTTGTCATTTGCAGGGTAAATTAATTCGTGACTAATTCATATCCACACGAGGCTCATCCCAGCGTTGTACTTCTCTTCCTGGTATGTGTTCCCTCACTCTGACTTCATTCACAGAGTTTTCCCCAACCATTTTGTTAGGCAACACAAGGCAAAGTGGGATAATCTGTCCGTAAGCAGCTTTTCCACTCTTCCCTGCCCAGCGCCTGGTGGACAGAGAGCTCTCGGCAGCACCCAGGTGGGCACCCAGCGCAGATGGGTGCCTCTGGCCCGTTTGGGGAGCTGCAGCCCACCTCCCTGGGAAGGGGCCTGCGGTGTCGGGGAGCTGCTGGCCCCACGCAGGCTGCCCTGGTGGTGCCAGCTCTGCCCAGCCCCGGTGCTTCCCCTGGACAGGATTAATTAGCTGCGTTGTGCCTTGAGAAGCTGAATTGCTGACGACAGCCCCATCCAAGAAATGCTGCAGAGGCAGCAAACAAAAGAGTGGGTGAGGTGGCACTGCTGCTTCGATTTCAGAAGGTTTATAGCAACTGGACGTTATTTTTCTCTATTAATCTGACTATAGAACTAATCACAGTTTTATCATGCTCTGATGGAAGAAACTGCCTTAACTAAGGCCCTTCTTGTTACCACCGCTGTTAGACCTTGGGCTACAAAGCAAAGAACCATCCCTTCGTTAATTGTGCTAACAGCCGGCGCTGAGATGATGGCTGCTCCTGTAAACACATCCCGGTTTGTTCGGAGCCAAGCAAGCAGGACAGCGGCTGTGGCGTGCATGAACGCCTCTGCTTGGACCGGGGAGGAAAATCAGGTATTCTTCCTGGCACGCTCATCATGGCCAGAGCTCCCAGTCATCAGCATGCAGGGTGTTCTCCTGGCGTGTGATTTACGGTGCAGCCTTACAGAGTGGGAGCAGGCTTGGCAGGTGCTATTCTTGGAGACATCTAGTGCCATATTAATAAATTCTTGGAGCCAGGGCAGCAAAGAAAACAAAATCACTTTATATTTGTGTAAATTTACTGGGCTGCATGATTGCTCCTGTGGCTGCTGGCACCTGTAAGTGCCATGGGAAAGTGGAGAAAGCTGAGAGTGGTCACAGCCTGACCTGGGCAGCAGCCCTCCTTGGGATAACACAGTGCTTTCCTTCCAGGCAGGTAACGTCCACCCCTGCCTCGAAGTGCTCATGGTCACGCATGAAAACCCCAGCAAGGAATTGATGGCCGCATTTTCTCTGTAAAACAAGAATTGCCACTTTGAGAAAACAGCTGAGTTTAATCCCCCAGGAGACAGGGAGCTGTGAGGGATGGGCCGTTTACGCAGGTTATTCTTCAGCCTCAGGTGAAGCGTGCTCTGGGAGAGGTTCATCACCTTACCTTGCGAGAGGTTCCTCTGCACACAGAGGTTTCTTGATGTTTGTCCTCTTTCCTCCAGCTGTGGCTGCGCAGTCGCATGCAGAGTCCAGGAGACCAGAGGGGGATGGCACGGGGGGCTCTGCACCCTCTCCCGGCGGATTTCTCAGCTGCCTGGCTCTCACGTGCCAGTGGGAGGTGGGTGGTGAATGGAAGCCGATTATTAGGTGGTTTTTTCTGAGAGTCTAACAACAGTATTGACACATCTAATCCTAAGTGCCTGCAAAGCCCAGCTGGACGGAGTTCTTTCTGCCCGCCCTCTCTTCCTGCGGGTTTTTCTCCCCAGCAATCAGCCTCTCTGGGCCTGTCTCAGTGCGAATCAGCTCTGTTTCACTGCTTGACCTTTGGCTGTTGTAAAGGCTTTGGATTCACAGTTCACAGTGGGAGGGTTTTTCAGGAGGTTAGGTTTGAAAGTTTGGATCCAAATACAGCATTTGGAATTCCATCCAGGAATGTGTAAAGCCAAATGGCTGTCCTCTGTTCCCAGCACAAGGACGAATGCTTTCCACAGGCAGCACTGAGTGCTGTGAGGAGCAGCAGCAGCCAAGGCAGGAGCCAGGAGCTGCCACAGCATCGCAAATCTCCCTGGGCTGCCGCTTTCTGGCCAGCACTGGCCGCGCAGAGCAACAGCCCCTGGGCTTCTTTACCCATCCAAGCCCAGTGATCGTGTGCACAGTGCCCTGTGGTGTCACTGCTGTTCTGCGCGTCTGTAAGAGGGAAGCAAGCACAATTTCTGTGGTGCCAGAGTTGATGTATCAGCAGCCATGTCATTGTACTAAGAAATGGTAAATCCCCACGCAGCTGGAGGTAAAATGACCAAAGTTCCCACATTCATTTATCGCAGACTCTGCTCGCAGCCGCTTGGGGTCCAAAGTTTGGCCAGGTCTTTGTGCCCTGGGGACCAGCTCTGCTTGCTCAGGCTGCCGGTCTCGGTGCCTCGGCGTGGCCCTGGGACTCGCCCTCACCCCGAGTACGGCCGGCGGGGTCCGGCCCCCATCCCAGCCAGGCTGCAGATGAATTCCAGGTGCTGCTGTTTCTATCAGCATCATGAGCAGCACTTCTAATTGTGAGTCTGGTTTCTGTTCTCCCTTTGCTCCTCCCAGGCAAAATTATCTTGCAGCTAACCAAAGTCACGGAGACGAGACACTGAACCCAGAAGCCACCAGATATCACATTTTTAGGAGGATGCCTAGATAAAATCTGATTAAATTTTCCAAGATCTGTTTTTGCAGTGGACCCCACACTTCTGAATTCATCCTGTAGGCTGGAAGCCAGGGCATGTGCTGAAAAGCTGCGTTATCTTACTCTTCACTTGAAGGTCAGTAATACATTAGTAAGCGTGCTCTTCTGCAAATAGGCTTTAATTTTCCCCCTTCACCCTTTTGATTGGTTTGACATTTAAAAGGGTAGAAGGTAATTGGGAGGTTTATTATATATTTCTGCTAAGTACAAGATGAGAACGTTTAAATACCTTGGGTAGAAAGTGCACGCTAGAAAACAGACAGCTTGCTAGCGAAGGAGACGGCAACCTTTTTCCTACCCCAAATAAAGAAAAGCTGAGTATGATTGACAGTAAACTGTAGTCAACAAAGGAGAGACTGAATCATAATGTATGAAGAGTTATTTTCTCTGTTGACTATAGTTTGCTGTCAGTCACTCACTGCTTCTTATTTTAGGCTGGGGAGAGATGATGGGCTTTCTTACTACACGATCTGTCCATCTTGCAGTGTTTTTGTAACCTAAGGATTTTTTCTTTTTTGTTTTGATCTTGCACTTAAAAGAAACTCGTGACAAATGTCTTCCTGTTATATCCTAAACTTCTGAATATCCGTAAATTAATGAGAGTTTGAAAGAGAAATAGGAGAACCCAGATTTCATAATTCCTGTCTGTGTGTTTCTACAGTTTCATTTAATTGCATGAGTTAAAATTCAAGCTATAATTACAGCTGGATGGGAAAAAAAAACTCTGAAGATCTTTTGCTGAACTTGAAGGAACAAGGACCTGGAGAGTGAAACTTCTCCACCGATTTGGATGGCGGGGAGGCCCCAGGCTAGCAGAGAGCGGGGTACACGTGACTTGGCTTTGACACGCACATTTTAATTTTGGGGGTGCTTCTGGGTGTAAGCCGAAGTGACAGCCTGCAGAGACTTGGTGCGGGGGTGAATGGCTTGCCAATAGGTAGCTGAGCAGGACAGGGAAGTACGTTTGTCACCAATCTCACGATACGCGTTCTGTTTTCTTGAAGCACCCCTGGCCCTTGGCAGCGCTGGGGATTGCTCCTATTTATGGGCAGAGCATAAATGCCGTCTGCAGCCCGGTGGGGTTGGAGCAGCCGTGCCTGTACCTGCTGGGCCATCAGAGCAGCACCGTGCAGATGAGATGCTCCTGCCAGCATCAGATTTTGGTCTCTCAGTTTGAAGAGCCAAGCAGTGAAAGCAGCACTGTGGGACGTTTCTTGCTGCTCGAGTAGAACGTGGCTGTTCCTTACATGCTTTTACTGCAAGCACTGTTCACTTGTGGACCTGTTATTTTTCTTACCTGGTTCCTGTGTTGGTTTCTGTCCTGCAGCGTTGTCCTGCAAACCACCCTCAGGGCTGCTCCCGGAGTCCCCTGTGTGACTCAGGATCAGAAATGCCATTTACAGCTCAGACAGCTTGTGCATTTAAGGCCCTTTGACAAATTCTTGGTGACGACTGCACCCTCACAGAGCCGCTGGAAGCTGGCAGAATGGTCTCGTGCTGGTGTTTGCTCTTTTGATACTGGTGCTTGGATGCAGTGCTCTTTCAAGCACTGGCCTTCGATGCTGGAGCTCCAGACCTGCCAGGCTTTCCTTTAGGATGCCGCAAGCCAAGTTCTTGGCAGTGGGAAGGTCCTAGTAGCTTCATCTTGGTTGTCTTGAAGTTTGGCTTCCCCAGCACAGATCCTTGGCTCCAGGTGGAGCAGCTGCTTTTCCTTGCATGCCTGTCAGCACTCCACATCTCGCCGACCCATCCTTCACTGTCCTCCTGTACCCATCCATCCACCGCGCCTGCCACCGCTCTGACGGTACACAGGGCAGTAAAAGTAAGTAATGGTGTGAGCCAGCAACCAGCAACATTGAACAGCAGTGAGTTGTGAAACGCTCTGTGCAGTTCCAGAAAAGCACGTGTCTCCCGCAGCGCAGCCTGCCATGCCTGTTCTCTGGCGTTAGCCTCGTGCCAGAGCTATCCCACAGGAGCAGCAGGGCCAGATGCTGCTCCTGGTTCCTTTTCTGCAGCTTCTGAGCTCAGGCACTTTCTGTTGGTGCTCAGCTCGCTGAAGGTTGCCAGGGAATTTCCTGGCTTTCACTGACATGTGGAGCCCACAGTTGTGTGATCTGGCTGGTGTGACGGTTTCATCTCTGTGTGAGGGCAGAGCACATAAATCCAGAAGGAAAATGGCCTTGGAATGATCTGTTTTGTGGTGAAGGAGATGCTAAATTAGAGCCTGAAAAATTCACTGCAATCTCCACGTGTTGAGGGCTCTGTTTTAAAAAACAGAGTGACAGCAAGTTGCCAGGTAGGGCTGCTGCAGCAGCCTGGTCCTGCTCGCTGTCCCCACAGCCCCGGTGCTCGCCCTGCCCTGGCAGTGCCCTGCAGTCACCTGGGCTCACCAGCGAGGAAGGCTCTCCTGGCGTTCTTCTGCCTGGCAGATGCTTTCACATGAAAAGAAAGAGAGTCATGAATCATGTCCCAAGCAAACATTGCTCATTATTGACTGTATAAAGTTACAGCAAATCTTTCAACAGCTTTTTTTTTTTTTTT
>VXAV01037084.1:0-10233 GCA_013399715.1 Alectura lathami | reverse complement strand
TTTTTTTTTTTTTTTTTTTTTTTTTTTTTTTGCTGGAGGACAAAAAAGGGCCAAAAAGTTTTCTGTCTTCAAAACATAAAGCTTCTGTTCCAGATTGGGAGCCTACTGGGGGACACATTTCCCAGTCTTCCTGAGTAACAAACATCAAGCTGCAAGAGCCTAAAGAACTGCAAAATGAGGCATCTGAATTTCTGCGAATCTGTGAGTAAGACAAATTCTAAAATTGTGTCATCCAGGCTTGAAACAGCCTGTGGAATCCTTTTGAAATGTGGCAGGAAACCCTAGAAGGCAATGAGCTCTTTGATATTCTGTGTTGGACTGGAACTTGTTCTCCAGGTGAGAAGCTTTTTGCCCATCCCTGTGCAGTAGTTTCCACAGCAGCACACTAGTTTTGTGCTTGCGTTAGCAGTTACATTTGCACGCATTCCTTGAGCTTGCAGCGGACGAATTAGACAAAGATATTGCAGATAATACCTGTGATCTTACTGCTGCTTGTAGAGAGCTACAGTTGAGTTTCTCATCTTGTAGCTGCTCTTTGCAATCTGAAAGCTCTCATGGAAGACTAACCCTCAGCTACCCTGAGTAAACCTTCTTGAGCATTTTAAAATGACATCTGTAACAAGAGGAGACATTTCTGCCTTTGTGATGCTGGAAGTCATATCACACACACGTGACATCACCTGCAAGCCTGCTGTAGCAGAAACCAGGCACATGCTGGCTCAAGCACCTGCTGAGCTGTCAGAAGAGACACTCTTTGGTCTGCAGTTAGGCATTTGATTTAGTTCTGACACACAACTCCTTGCAAAAGCCAAGTTTAGGAGAGTACCAGCAGTCTGACTTCCTGCAAGTAGGTAGCTCCTGCCCTCCCTCACCACGGCTAGCTGCTGGGCACACAAGGCATTTCAGTAACAGCCTCTGCTGTGCCGTTAGAAAGCAAATTCTCCCTGCGTGGCTGTAGGGTGACAGAGAAGCAGGGCTACAGGAAGCACATAAGGAACAGTTACCCAGCCATCCTCGTGTCCTCCAGTGTGCCGTTCCTGACAGGAGTGGTGCACAGTCTAGTAGTGAAGGCTTCTGAGGATGGAGGCCTCACAGGTCTGCAGCCTGAGACACTGAATTCCAGTTCTAACTATCCTTTCTTCTAAGAAGTTTTTCTTAATCTCTTGCCTAACGCAATGTAAGACCATAAGTACTTGTGCTTTCTGCCTATAAAAAGACAGCAGAGTACGTTCGTTGTTACTCATCTCCTTGTTGTTTTTTTAGGTACTTAAAAATGGTTTAGATACTGTTTTTCCAAAAACTGGGACTAAGCTGACTGGTCTATAATTCTCTGACTCATTTTTCCTCTACTCCTTTTTATAGGCAGACACTGTTTGCCCATCAGACTTCCAATAGCTCATGAGGTCTTAAATGCACTGAAACTTCTTCAGGCAATTATTCACATACTCTGTACTGGGATACCTTAGATCCAGATAGTTTGAAAGCGTCTAACTGTACTTCATTCCTGTTTGAGTCTGAAATCCTGCCTCTCTGTCCTTGGTGTTGACTGTGATAGCCATCTGCGTGCTGTTGACCTTCAAAGATCAACAAAAGCAAGATGCTGCGAAAGACTGGTCTTAGCATTAAATATCATTCTCTGTACCCTTCTGACCCTCATCTTCTCCTGGGCTTCTCCTCAGTCGTGTGACAGTGCAAGCACGTATCAGTGAAGAGTGAAGTGCTATGTTATTCTACAGATTCTGCTTCCCCTTCTTCAGCATCCAGGGTTTCCTAAACCCAAAAGATGCTTATGGGACCTGCAGAGATTCTTCTGAAAACCAGACACTTCAACCAACAATCCCCTCTTCTCAAGGTTCGCTGTGAGTCTCCAAGCCCAACACGGGGCGACAGAGAGGTGTTTGTGCACCAGACAGCGCTGCACGGAGGCGAGCACGGGAACACATCTGTTGGGTTTCCCATTCCAAGGCCCAGCAGTATCTACCTGCCAGAGGCACGGAGCCCTGCTTCAGGCACCCAGCAGAGCCCACCGTGTGCTTTGGCCCTCACCAGGAGCAGTCAGTGGTGACATCTAGGCCACCTGGGTGACCCAGGCCCCCACAGGCACCACGGAGAGCGGCTGTGCTGCAGATCCCAGACAGCCACAGATTCCTCACAGGACTCTGTTCTTATGACAGATACCCAAAGGCAGATTTTCTTTTAATTAAATATGAAAATCTGTAATGCAGTCAGCATGGTGCCTCTTGGTATGTTTATTTTTATACCCCATTTATTTGCTTTTGTTCTCAACATATGCTTTCATTATGAGGAAGATTTTTGTACTGATCATCTGTGCATTAGGAATAAATTTTGGTTGAAACTGGAGGACCTGGGGAGCAGGGCCGAGGTCTTTTTTAATACCTGGGTGGAAATGGATGTCATTCACAGTAGCAGAATAAATGCACAAACTAGACTTTTTCTAAAAATAATACTGAAATTGCAATGTTGACTATTATTTAAACAATTGTCCCTAGGTTTGAGGATTAACAGGCTTATGAGATTAGTGAAGTATTTCATACCTTGCATAGTTTTCATTTCATTTTCTGTCTCTGCACTCAGAAAATATTTATTGTTTCAATAATATTCTGCCTACATTTTAATATTTCTCTCTGCAACCAAAGGGCAAAAAGCATTCAATTTCTCCAGCACTGAAGGTGATTTCGTTTGTGTTGGTGTGACTGTAACTGTAGTTCTGTGTCCAGTCCACTTTCAGGTCTCAGGGAATGGATTAGGTATCACTAGGCGGAGCCCCGTGCATGTCAGTCAAGGAAGAAGGGAGCTCACCAAGCTCTGGCTGGCACAGTTACCCAGATCTGCCCTTGTCTGCAAGGAAAATGGCTGCTGCTCTCTCTGTCTTCTCTCTGCTCTGCCTGTCCTCTTGGCACCGTTTGAAATGATGAAGCACCCTGTATGCACTTTCCTGCTGAGCACGGGGTGCAGCTGTGGCAAGAGCGAGCCCTGCAGCATCCCTTAGGAGCACTCAGTAGTGGATGAGCTCGGTGCTCCTGCGCCCTTGCAGGGAAACTGGAGGCACTGCTGTTCTGCTCTCCCGCTCTCTGCTATGGGGCAGACGGGGGCATCCTGGAAACCAAGTAAGGCAGCACCAGCAGCATGGGCAACGGCAGCGGGGAGCTGCAGCGTTTGGTCTTGCAGTGGTCAGAGCTCTGCGGCAACTGCTGCTTGGCAGAACTGCTGTGGGAGCCTCTGTCTGTGTGCAGTGACACCTTCGAGCTTTTAATTCCTCTGCATCTCGCAGCTTTTACTCCTCCTTCCTCTTTGCCTTGTTATTTTTCCTTTTGACCACTTTTCTATGCTCTTAGGTCAAGGGTTTGCCCTGTGGAAAGAAAAAGCTTAGCTGAAAATTAAGAGGTTTAATCAAAGCTCCTCCAGACAGCATGAACAATCAGCAAACATCGAACTGGACAAAATGAAAGGCCATTCAGATGGAAACAGAAGGGCCCCACAGATCTCCCTTAACAAAGAGCTTGATGCCATTTCCACCACCCCACATGCGACACTCATTACTGCCGAGGCTGTGGGTGCAGCCTGGGGAGGTAGGCAGCAGTGGCGCAAGGGCACGAGTGTGACAAAAGCAGCTGCAGGAGCAGGGGTAGCTTTCCTGACCCCACACAAAGAAACAATCGTCCCTGGTGGTTACAAGCCCCTGTGTCCCCCCACACTGTGAGTTCTTCCCCAAGGCCCAGGGTGACAAGTTGGGCTGAAGGACACTGCTGGCTGCCAGGCAGCTGCCCTGGGAGCTCTGCTGTGGGGTGCAGGCTGGGGCAGATGTGCTCTGCTTACTGCAGAAATGTGCAGTCCTTTTGCGAGAACTGTGCTAGCTTCCTCTCTGACAAAGAGCATGCACATTTCCTATCCTTTCATATGCCATTTGGCTGTGTGGCACCATGTGTCCCACACTAAGCACGTGAATGCTTGGGCACACAGACACTACTAACAGCAAGAGAGTTCTCCCCCATTCCAAAAAAAAAGCATGTTTCCCATCTCAGTAGGCAGATGCCAGAGCCATTATCTGCTAAGACTGGATGACCTCCTCACTATTTGGATGCTGGCTCAGCACTCCGCACTGCCACAGCGCTCCCTGGGCTGTGACTGCAGAGGTATGGTCAGGATTTGCACCTCCAGACTCTGGGTGGTGCCTTGTAAAGGAAAGAGTGCTGTGAGCGACGTGTGCCTGCTGTTCCTCCAGACATGGTGGCCATGCTTTTAGTTTCGATGTGTATGTTTGGCATCGAGACGGTCTGCAGCAGCCTCTGCTTGGCTTAGAACATCAGTTGTCTGCATGCAGGAGACCCAGGAACCCACATCAAGTGCCCGTGCTCTGTGAAACACTTGTACAGGCATTGTCAGCAGTGTCCTGCACATGTGGCCATGAGCAGAATATAGCAAGCACACACGGGGATCTTTTGGACTCGAGCTGCTTTTTGGAAGCAGTTCCCTTCTGCCTCGTGGGTGCCTGCGCCCGTCCTGCTGCGGCAGGTGCTTCGCGCGCGCTGCTGTTCGCCTGGACAGGAGAGGGCTGTGCGAGCGGTGAGCTCCTGCCGCCTGGTTCCTCTGCTGGCGCTGGTGCTCTGCAGCCAAAGCTGAGTAAGGCAGAGACAATGTGCTCGAGCATTCTGTCTAAGGAGAGTTTGGGTGGGGGAGAGGGAAAAAGGCTGTTAGATCTATTGCTGGTAATTTAGATTCAGAGACATTTCATCTGCAGTTCCCTCAAGTGTTGAATTGAATAAAACCAGCAGCAGCAGTGGAAAAGGAGGTGGGGGAAGGGCTCTGAGCACTCGCAGCTAAACAAAAAGAGACAGGCAGCTCTTAAACAGAGAGAGGGGATTGCATCCTTGGGCTGAAAATACAGATTCACAGGGAAGGGAGGAGAGCGAGTGGCAGAGCCCACCCGGCGGGCAGGGGGGGCCCAGGCATCCACTGCTGAAGGCCCCCCTGTCCCTGCAGCGTGAGTGGGTCACAGGATTCACTGCTGGGTTTCAGCAGTTTCCGGGGGCGTTTCGACGCTCCAGTCATAGAATCAAGCAGGAAGATCAGAGTACTAGGCTTTGTTTGTGGTTTAAAAACAAATAAAATCTACTTCACCTTCCAGTGCTGCAGGAGGAAAGTGCAAACCCTCAAGGGTTAAAAATTCAGAAGACAAAGTAACAGCCCTCACACTCCTGTAGCACTGGGTGTTGGGAGCTACTCAGGGTTCTCAGCCCTGGGATGGCTGCTCCATCCTCAGCATTGAGGGTTTCCGTTCATGTGGTTTTGCAAAGGGAATTGCTTCTGGTTTTCGTTCTGGGCCTGCACTGCAGCATTTGTTTTTCTCTGTCATTCCCCAGGCATCGGGCGAGGACTGCTTTCACACAGAGCCCCTCAGCCCAGCTGAGGCTGAAAGCAGGGTGGCAGTTGTTTGAGAGAACAAGAGCATAGCAGAAAATCAGTTCCTGGGGGTCTGCCCTGCCTTGTGTGAGAGTGGTTACACTGCTCCCACGGCGTTGATTCCAATTTCTTATTAATTCACAGGGAAGCATCAGTATCTCTGTGCTGCTCTGCAAGCCGCCTTCCTGGTTCCTGTGGTGTGCTGTGATATCTGCTCTGCTGGCAGCACAGCTCCGTGCTGCCTGCACCCCTCATCACCGCAGGGGTCCCGGGTGCCTCCCAGCCAGGGGCCTTGCAGCTGCAGCTCTCAGGACAGCAGCAGCCTGCAGTTCCCCTGGGAGGCACAGCCCTTGCCCCAGTGTCTCTGGCTGCCCGGCCCACCAGGAGGGAAGGGCACCGGGATAAAGGGCTGCTCTGCCGCAGAAGGGAGCCAGCCCTGTCCTCCGCAGTGCCAGGCTTTGTCTCAGTTCGTGCTCCTCCCCAGCAAGGTCTCTTCCCCTCCTGCAAATAGGCAGTTGCTTTTTATCCTTCTCAAGCAGCTCGCTCCCTCCAAACAGGCTGCTAGGCCGTGCAGATGCAAGCCAGGCACCCCGGCTGCCTCTGCTCTTCTCCTCCAGCAAGCACCATGGGTAGGGAGCAAGGTTTCTCTGAAGGTGTTGCCTTACAGTTTCATCAGGTGCTCTGGTGATTTAATCCCATGCAGCTGTACAGGAGACCTCCATATGGCCAGGCCAGCATGGCAGTCTGATAAACGCTTACACAGCAGCAGCACAGCTGTCAGCGCCTACTGAGGCACAAGGCAGAGCTTTAGCGTGTTCACCAGCGTGTGCTCACTAACGTGTCCTAATCCTGCCTGTTACCAGTTGTGGACACTGCGTGTGGGGAAGACTTGCATGTGCTCGCGGTGCTGCATGGCATCGCGTGTGTGTGAGCCACGGGCTGCCCGTGGGTCTGCGTGGCTCAGGCCTTTGCTGGCTCTGTGTCGCCCATCGCAAGCCTCGTCTACGTCAGGCGGCGGATGGGGTGCGCGGATGTCTGCCTGGGGACCCCCACTGGGTAACAGCCCAGCGCCAGGAACTGGCCCACGGCAGCATTTCTGGCAGTAGCCAGAGGTGGCAGTGAGTCTGCTGGTGCTTGGCAGGGCCTGGTCACGGCTCAGGTCCTGCAGTCACGCACTAAACACGGGGTGAAGGGGCAGGCTGGCTGCCCTCTGCCGTTTTTTCTTCCAGAAATATGTTCCAGCCTCATGTGGAAAGTGGCTCTTTTGTTTGCCCTCTGGTCTTGTTTACTGGCCTTTTGCCTCCCTGTAGCACCCTAGTGACAGATCTTTGCCATGTTTTGGGCAGCCCCACTTCAGGCCACCTGCAGAGGGCAGGTGACACAGCATGGCCACGCGGGGAGGTGTGCAGACGGATGCTGGTCTGCAGCAGCAGGAGGCGGGTAGGAGGGCGCGCGTGGGGAGGCACCTGGCTGACCCCACTTTCCATGCTGCGCTGAGAGAAGCCATTCAGATGACAAGCCCGTGAGTCTGGTCCCCACCAAGTGACGTCTGGCCAGCACCATTACCCACGGTGTAGCTGCACAGCTGAGGCTGGCTTCTCAAACCGTGCTGCCTGTGACTTGGCTGAGCACTGTGCTTACACTGAAACGTCCTCTGCCTTTGCTGGAACTCATGCTGGAGAGCATGTGAAAAACAAAAGCAAGAACAGAACAAGGAGTCAAGGACATCTCAGGGCAGGCACCAATGCCTTTCTTTCAGGTCATTCCAGCTGTAAGACAGGGGTCTCCATTCTGATCAATGTCATGAGGATTTGAGAGCCTGATTAGCTACTGTCTGTAAAAGGCTGCAGAAGTCTTACTGTGAATCTAGGACCAAAGAGCAGAGGATGAGAGAGGCTGGCTTATGGGCATGTATTATGCTGCCCTGATTTTCTCCCAGTGTTATCGATTGAGAAACTTGCTAAGATACAGCCCTGCCTGCTGTAGTGGTTTAATTCATTTTTAAGCATCATTATTTTTCATGTTGTGGTCTCCCCCTGCTCGGGGTGCTTCTCATTTCCCATCCCCAAAAATGTCCATTCCTGTCTGTGTTTCAAGGCACGCACTGCTCCCACATGTGTGCGTGTGCACACCAGGGAGATGGAGAGGCAACTTCAGCTACACTAAGCAATTAAACTCCGGTAGCTCAGGGATGAGCAGGAGGCCGTGATTTTCTTTTCCTTTGCAGTAATTGCCTCTGCAATCAGCTTTGATCACCCGAGAGCAGAGGAGATGAGTGCTGCAAGTTGACATCAGTGGTTTTAATATATCCATTTACATATACAGGAGCAGTGCAGCATACAGCTTTCCATAGCGCCTCTGACCTGAAACCATCGCTGCTCCATAGACACCTCATTTAATTTAATACTTCACCGCCACTGTGGAAGCCACAGGACGGGGATGGGAGGGGGGATAATCAAGCCCTCACTCTCTCACTCTCCGTGAATGCCTGTAGAAATGACATGAAAGTAATTGCTTTTGAAAAGCAAAGCAGAAATGGCACAATTGATTCCACTTAAATGAGAGGAGAAGGAGTGGGGGTGGGGGATGTCCACCCTAAACAAGCCACCTTCCTTCCTGCTGCAAATTGCCGCGTGGGTCCGTGTGGGGACGAGGGAAAGGTGGGCCTGTCCCTGGGTGGCACGCAGGTGAAGGAGGCGAGCTCAGACAGGCAGTGCTGCCTTCAGCAGGATGCTGCTTTCAGCTAACCCAGACCCAGAGGCAGACGCTTCTTCATGAGCTGTATGACATCCCCTGTTGTTGCAGGCATTTCTTTCGCTGGAAATCTGGTAAGGAGCCGCATTGCACTGAGCATCCTAGAATTATTCTGCCTCCCGAACCTGCTCATCTGCCTTGCAGCTGGCAGGGGCTGTTTGTCCTGCATGCTAAGGAGGTGTCAGTTCCCCTCAGCCTCCAGCAGCTCAGATGAGCCATGCAGATGAAGCTTTGCCAGCCCAAGCTGCCTGAAGCCATCTGACTGGTGCCTGCCAGTGGGTGCCAGGGGCCTGAGCCTCTCCACGAGCTGCCCGGTGTACACTGCTGCCTGCCCTGCCAGCAGGAGGTGTGTCCTGGCTGGAGCCAAGGTGCAGACCCCACTGTGCTGCCAGCCTCCAGGCTGCCGTGGCCCCCTGCAGCCCCGCCGATGTGGTTCTGACGCGGGCTGTGCCCAGCTGTGGCTTCAGGCTTACAGGCAGCCATGCAGAGCTTGGCTGACTCACAGCTAGGCAGCCCTGCACAACAGAGAGGGAGGAAAAACTGCTTTGTCTGCATCAGGCTGAACAGGGTGGCACATGTAAAGCCCTCCATGCCCTAGTGCTTTCTCAGTTCTCCTGTAAGCACAGGAGGAATCCACCACACAGGAGCCTCAAGGACACTTTCTTGAGAAGTCTCAGGCACATTTGTACCAAGGCAAAGCAGACAGTTTGCAGAAGGTCTCCAGTGCTTGGTTCTGCATTTGCTCATGCTGCAGCGGAGGCCAGCTGTCATTGCAGGCAGGGCGAGAGAGGCCTGGGAACCCGGCAGAGCTGACCGTCTGCTGCCCAGCAGCGCGGCGGCGCCTCGCAGCCTGCTGTGCCCTTCACTCTGCGGAGAACACGGTGCTAGCTGCTGCATCCTGTGTTCAGCACAGAGGTGCTCTCTGCTGTTGCAGTGTACAGGCATGCAAACACATGCACACGCACTTGGATCCGCTCAGAATTTAAACGTTTTCCTTTGTTTTGTCGGTGTGCATCATGCTGGAAAGCTATAACCTTTGTGACTGTGGGTTTGAATAGTTTACATGCATACAGAATGTGGCTTGGAGGAATGCAGGCTACTGTGCTAATAACAATGTCTCCAATACAACTTTAATGTAGACATTAAAATCATTTTATGTTAATTACATGCAAATTGATTATTAATGTATTTATTGAATGTTGACAGCTGGGTGACAGTCTTCAGTAAATATGTTTTACTAATCAGTTAGCATTTAATTAATATTGAAATTCTCCCTAGGTTCAGTAAGACAGTGAACTTTAATGAGGACCCTCAGTGGCTGCAGGACATCCATGGTGCTGGAGTGCTGCGCTCACAGCTCTGCCGGCGCAGGCAGGGGCAGCAGCAGCCTGGCCGCGGGACGGATGGATGGATGTGTGCCCCCAGACAGAAGAGTTCCTGAGAGGTGTGTCTCTCGGGAGCGCTCCCCACTTGCCGACGAGGATGCAGTGGTACCACGGCAGTCGCGGCTTTGCACTCTTATGTGTCAGAGTCGTGGTGGGAGAGCCAAGGTGATGGTTGCTGAGCGCAGCACCGCAGGCCGCAGTGCTGGCTGGGCCAGCTGCAGGAGCTTGGGGTGCTCCTCTCTGCCTACCGCTTGGCACTTTTTGTCCTGGGTTTCAGGACCAGCTAGCTGTCTGCACACGGCGGCAGACGCTTTGGGTTGCTTACAGCGGTAACCCAATGGACAGGGAGAGAGCAGTGGGTCAGGGCAAGAAACAAGGGCGCAGAGACCCAGGCGGTGCTGTGCCAGTGGGGTTCTCAGGGCCTCTGCTCTTCCTGTTCCTAGGAGAGACTCACACGGTTTTACCCATGGAGAGGCTATATGGGACCTATTGACAGCAGAGGAAGAACACACTGGGTGTCTGCTGGAAATGTGTTTGGTGCGTGTTGAGCCTTGTGCCCACACCTCTGCACGGCAGCACAGGTGCTGCTCGCAGCCTAGTCCTGGCCCGGTGTCTGCGGTGCCTGCGCCCTGCAGGTTATCGCACCAGTGTGATCTGGGGGATCTGGAGTCCT
>VXAV01037081.1:0-10502 GCA_013399715.1 Alectura lathami | reverse complement strand
CCCCCAAAGCCCTTTTTTTTTTTTTTTTTTTCTGGAAGCTGAGCAAAAATTTCAGAGGGATGTCCTCTATTTAAGGACTTCATGCCAAATGGAAGCATCTCTTCCCAAGATACATGTCATGTGCTACCAAAGGCTTGGATGGCTTTCTGTGTGCATCCTAGTATCCAAGAGTGGGGAGAGGAGGAAGGCTAACACTGCCCAGAGCTCTCTTGCTCCATCCTGCCCTCCATAGGCAAACAGGATCTGAACTCAGCTTGATGAAGAATGTGGTCTCTAACTTCCATTCTGGCCACGTGCTCACACTGAGTGATCCCAGGAGTTGCGGCCTCTGGGCTTTAGGTGTTGGGCATGAAGACAGCTGAGCCTGCACCCATTCCCCCACCTGTCATGGCCCAGACTGTCTTTTCCTGGGAGTAAAAGCAGCAACCAAAGGCTCATGCTTTATCCAGGCAGGGACAGGTGTTCCCTCACTGATGTCACTCCCTGTTCCGCCGTGATCTGTAATTTGACTTTGCACATAAAAGAATTGCAGGAAGTAATGACTGAACTGTTTGTATAGGGAACTCGCTGGCACAAAAGATAATTAGTCAGTGCCGGGGGCTAAGTGCATAAAAACATATTTGCTCATTGCCCCATGTCTTAAAGTCAAGCAGTATGTGTGCCTTCCCCTCCAACACTGACACACAAAGGCCTGATGATGCTTTCATGATGTGTGTGAAGAGCACTCAGACAATCTGTTGGCAATTCCTCTTTTTATTATGACAGCTACCCTTGGGACACCAAGGAAAACAAGCCTAACATTTAAAAGAAAACAAGCTGCTGCCATAGATAGGCAGTAACACATCTTTTTCATTGGAACACATAGAACAGAATGAGAACCCTCCTCCCTCCCCATTTTTTATTATTTTGGACTAGAAATACTTTAGTGCCAAATAATGACCCACAAGTTTCCTGAGGCCAGGGGAGCAGGGAGAAACAGTGGTGGGAGGAGGAACTGCTCTTTAGTCAATAGGGAACGATGGTTGACAATAACACCACACTTCTCGTACAGCCCAAAGGGTGTTTCTCCTTGGGGAGGTGAAGGGAAAGGAGACTGCACTGGCTGAGGTCACTCTGCTCTGTTTTTTAAAGATGTGCTAAGCCCTGCTGGTGCTCCGCTACATCCCTGTCTGCATGGAGGCTTGGTGCTCACAGCCGCCAGGCTGACTCACTCCCAGCCCCAAGTGGCTCTGGCTGCACAGGCCAGCATCAAGTCTATTTTCATATTAAAGGCTCCCGTTTTTCAGGCACTGAGCTCATGGAGTCTTTGCAGAGGTAAAAATAACACTCCCGAGCAGCCAGGTATTTATCTGATCTGTTGTCCTTAGCTCCCCATAGGATTTGCACAGAGACGCTTGGCGTTTTCATTAACACTGCATGAAGAGCTTGTTTGTGTTAGGACGCTCGCGCCAGAACCACCCCTTGGAAAGGAATGAGAACATCCGTGCCACTTGCCCTACGCAAATTCAAAACAGAAGCGGGGAAGCTCACACTGTCGTCTCAATATTTATTATTTTGCCTACTCTCAAAGCAGCACCGGCAGCTATGCGAGCAACCAGTATACGCAAAAGTCACCTCCCCCCAACTAATCCAGAATAAACAGCTTAGGGCAGGGGACTGGTACGGTGCTAGGAAGAACAGACTGTTCCTGCGACACCAGTGCTGTTTGCTCACCACTGCCACACTATCAAGTCAGCTGAACCATGTACTGTCCCCAGCCCCTGTGGAGCCCAGGCTGCGTGGCCAGAAGACCAGTGAAGCAGTCACCCCCTTACTGCACAGAGCAGCTCTGACCCTCCACGAGGCATCGGACACAGAGAAGTGAGCAGAGCAGGGACATGCCACCGTGCGGCCCCCACCCGGTGACCGCTTCCAGCTGACCTTAGCAGAGGCGGCTGCAGGGAGCAGAGTGAAGCTCCAGTTGTCATCTCACACTGCACCTCATCCAACAAGCCCTGTGCCTCAGAAGGGCTTTTCAGATCTTGTGCAGCACCAGGCTAAATGCAGGCTGAAGGCACCTTGCATTCGGCTGGCCCAAAAGTCTCTGCAACGTGATCTGTCGCTCCAGTACGGGGACCGCAGGGTGGCACCGCAGGCAGGGTGATCTGCCTACGGGTGCTCCTGCTGTCCTGAGCTGTCCTGGCCCATCTGAAGCTCCCTAACCTTTTTGCCATCTTTCTGTGGCAAGAAGGGTTTCTTCCCTTTTCTTACAAGAAAGGATGCTCTTTTTTGGCCTAGGTTTGTGGTTACTAACAATATTAGGATTCAGTTCCTCTGAGTTCCTCAGCTATTTTGCCCAGAAAGCATGACACTTTACAACATCTTTCAGTTACACACGTAACATGAGAGCACGTTTTCATCGCCATACTTCTGTACAAGAACACAGGATGTGAACGAATCCACGAGCGCAGGTAGTGCGCATGTCACTGCACACTAATGCAGTAGCATGAAAGTTGTGAGAGTGGAAATCAGTTTTGGTCTGCTTTGTTAGCCCTGAAAATGCTGCTTTACTTTTTCCTCCTCTGCTTTCTCCTTTTTGGAGATGGTGTGAGCCAGCACTGGCAGACAGACAACCTAGAAACTTTCCAGAATTCTGCTGTTCAACAGCAACAGATATAAGAGCTTTCTCATGTGCAAAAAGCAATGAAATTCTTGCTAGGACTTTATCTTTTATCCCTTGTAAAGCAGAAATGGTTCTAAGATAACCTGGGATAGAGACAGCAGAACTATACATTTGTGGGAAAAATGCACTGAATGAGTCTGTGAGCAGAACTGTAGACGTAATGGTCTAGCTTTTAACTATGAGACTATTGTATGGTAAAAGGACTATCTCAAGCCGTTCAGTTTTCAGGCATAACTACAGATAGCACATCCGGATGCTCTATCTCCAGGCTTCAAAGACAAAATCTCTACTAGCCCAGCCAGCTATGTCCTGCTAGCTTCCTTACCTTTCATCTCAGCAGGCTGATCCATCTCCAGGCCAACAGATCTAAAGCATCATAAAGCTAACAAAAACAATTTTCCACTCTTAATCCCACACAGTCCAATTCTGTAGAGAGTAATGCTGTTATTTACTGTATAAAACCTCTACCAAACATTCAGCTTTGGCAGTTTGTGTGCAGTTAGGTGGCACACACCTACACACTCACTACTAGGACAAAGATGAGCTCCCCCCCTACCACAGGTTGTTAGAAGTTTCTCTGTCTTGATCTACTTCACCTGAAAGAAACTGCCTTTCTACTTCCCTTAGGGCAAACGCATTTCACTTAAACTCTCGCAAAAAGACTGTTTGATGAGAGAGAAAAGGATGAGATTACTTACAGAACAATAAAGCAATTGAGAGTGAAATTGAAGATGTATATGATGTCCACTTCTAAAGTAGATGTAGAAAATACTGCCCATTAGTTGAGACACTGTTATCTCAGGAGAAGCAACAAAGCTGAGCAGAGGTGATTTTTTGTGGTACAGCAGCTTTTGTAAACCCCTGCCTGTGCCCTCAGAGGTGCGCTTATCAGAGCATGGTGGAGAATCACATACAGGTTAGTATCACATGCTGTTTAAACTCAGCAAAACTGAAGTAAACTCAGTCCCTCTGCACAAGAAAGATCGAAATTAGAGTCCAGCCACTTTATTGCCTAGCTTAGTTGCAACACAGCTATGAGGCTTTGTACATTCTCAATGTAAGTGGATTAATTCCTTGGATTATTCCCAGATTTTACCCAACAACAGCAAACTGTATGTTAGCAGAATGGATGCAGCTATGCTGGCAGGAAACCCCAGAGCAGATGGCTATACGTATGACTTCGGCCATCCATTCTGCTACGTGCAGGGCTCATATTATATACTTTCCAAAAACCTAAGAAATAACATACGTTCTAGATTTTTAAGCTCTGATGTTCAAGAATCAGCACCTCTGTACAGTGATCTGTAAACTTAATAACTGTGCTGAACAACAGTTCTAAAATATTGTAAATTATTGTGTTTCTTCTCTCAATGAACATTCATTACTGGAATCTGCACACAATTCCCAACTGATTTCTTAACAATCACTTTTCACAATGAAATGTCTCATACTGCAAACCAAAATAACACAGTACTCTGTGTCTTATTAATTCATTGGCACTGTTTCATTTTTAAACTATAAAATTCTGTTTTATGAAATACTTCTTTTCTGGTGGAGTTAAGTACCTCAGCTCTTTTTTATACTCAAATCTTGGCTATATTTATGTTGGCTTCTAAGGACTCTCACTTAAGAAACTGAAGAAACTGTGGGACTGAGATGAAAATATTATATGCAACATTTAAAAGAATAGAAATATATTTTTTTCTTGCTTAAAAAACAGGTATTGCATCATGCCTTGCTGAAAGCTGCAAAGATCCCGTGACACAAGTAAGAAGTAGGTACTATCACACTGCAAGTATTACTACTGAATAAATTTTCTGTTTTCAATGTATGTGTAGTTTCTAGACCACAGGAAAAATCCCTGGCTAGGCTCAGGTAAGTAGTCCATGACAGATTTAATTTGCTCTTGAAGTACAACCAGTGCCTTTTTTCCCCACCATTTTGACTCAAAATGAAATGTCTGGAACACATAGCTAACATTTTCAGGCTTGAATGCTGTCCTTCAGTATTTGAGCCCATCTTTAGACAGCGAAACAACTGACCCATCCAGCAGCACTCTGAAATCCAAGCTACTTCTACAGGTCAGCTACTTCATGTAGTGAAAAAGCACATCACATTTCCAATGGACCACAAATCACTCCGCTCGCTTGCAGTGCAGAGATCAGCTCCTCTACCCGCTCACACTTACAAAAAAAGGAGGATTCCTGTGTTGGCCAATGCAAAAGCGAGGCCTAAAATGCCACTGCCCATGATGGCGTTGCTGAGGTTGAAGACAGACATTCCCAGAGAAGTCGTTCCTGGAATCTGGAGGAATAAAGGTTCGCGTGTCAGCAACGGTTTGGAACAGAGCAGAGAGATGCTGCTATGCTTCAGCCATCAGATAGGAGCAGCTAACGCTGTGGGGAAAAATTTAGTAAAAATTGCAAGGTTTGAAAGGGAAAAAAGGCCTTTTTCACACTACATTCTGATCACTGCCCTTTAGATTTTGTGAACTTACTCAAATGGCATGGGCAACATACAACTCATAATACGACTGGAATTTTAGAATCCATCTCTCACCACGGCAGTGGGACATCTTAGGTTCATGAGTGATGCGTTGGAAAGCCATAGGGAACCACCATGCCTCCTGCCCAGCACGGGCCAGAGGATTTCCCTTGCCTGAACCAAAATGCCTGGGGTTTTTTGGATTTCAATTACTACCGTCTGTGCTCAGCACTTTTGAAGACCGTGTCTAAAGGCCCTCCGCACACACGAAATACAGTTCATTTTGACAAAGAGAAGACCAGCAAGAAGGACTTACATATTCATCACATTTCTTCTTTTCCAGGTGGCTGTTTGTGAGACTTCTTCTGCTTTCTCGGTCCGAAATAAACTTGCTGAAAGAAGTCAGAGGATTTATTTCCAGCAAGATCCATTAGAAAATGCAAACAAGTTAATTCCACGAGTGGCATGTGATCACAAAATACACAATGTATACAAGCAGTACATGAAAAGAAGTCAAACCCACAACTATTTAAGGAGCCCAATTATGCTTCCCTGACACCAGCACACATCAGGCATCAGTAAAGGTACCACCAGATCAGAATAAATTTACAGGGAGGGGTGTTTTAGGAGACTTAGTCATGCAAAAGCCCTCCATTGCTGCTGTGGGGTCAGTGTGGCTGGAGCAGTGAGGAGGAGGAGGTGCTGCCGGCAGCCAGCACCGCCAGGGCCGTCCCGAGCTGGGCAATGTGCTCTGTGAGTGTACCACAGGTTCGGGCTGCCGTATTGTCACCAAAAAGCCTTTCAAAACTCAGTACCAACTTCACCATACTGCAGAATCAGACATCTCTGTGCAGGGGAACATGGAGTAAATGACTTTTCTTTCTCTGAAGCTTTACTCGTTCTGTGCCCTCGGTGTACACACGCTGAGGAACTTGCTGTTATCAGAGCAAGATGTGCCTCCTGCCTTTGTGTGTCAGTATCCTGGGGATTTACGACACTTCTGATTAGAGTGAGCTGCTATTTTCTCCTAGACCTTCTCTTCAGCAAACAATTTTAGTTTGTATAAAGCATTCTTTCAGCTTTTCATCTTTCGAAGGTTTATGCACAATTAAGTCCCTGGCATCTCTGCTCATTTACAGATGGTTCTCAGGCACTGGCTCCTGCAGCCACTGCACACCCAACCAGAGGCTGTCACCAAGCTTTAGAGGCCCTTTTTGCTGTAGGTAAATTAAAGTGGCTCTTCTTAAATGAAAACAAGCAAACAGTGTGTGCTGAACACAAAGACCAGCACTACTGGCCCTTTCCCACAGCTGGGAACATCTCCTGGCCAGGGACAGCAGCTCCAGCTCTGGCTGTATATCGTTTCCATACATCTGAAGGCATTCGGGCTGGTAATGTAACAGTGAATTTATAAACATGGAGCTCTGTCAAACTTCCCTTCTGCCCTGGTTGTGACCTGATTGCTAGGGTTTGGGAGCTCAGTCTGCAAGGATATGCCAAGATCACATAGGTGTCATGCTGCTGACTTGGATCCCTCTGCTGACATACTGCACCCCATGTCTTTTGTTTACAAAACATACCTTGTGTTCACTCATTATATATTAAGGTACAGATCCTTAGCAGAAAATATCTTTAAAAGTCTGACCTCTCTCTACTACACACACATTTTCAGTTTATCTCTTAGATTTGTGCATAGCTGGCAAGATGTATTTAGTGTTATTGCTGTTTTTGTGGCAACTTTGATTCCTACCAATCAGTCTGCTTCAGTTTGCTGTACATAAATATAAACCAATCATAGGCTTCTCCTGTATTTTTCAAACTGCTAACTTCAGAAACTAATTTGCTGCAAATATAGATACTGGGCCAAGCTCTAGAGCCCTGAAGCAGTTGGAATAGATGGCTGATCCTCCCCCAGTGTGTTAAGGAGTGAAAAGCAACCACTTCTAAGGTGAACTGATCCAAAATTAACTTTCTGAAGCTCACCAGGAAGGTATTTCACCCTGCTGGAATACAATCTCAACCTGATCTTCTGTAGATTCAGACCATGTGAGGTTTTTTTTCGTGACCATTTAAAGCTGAGCACAGGCAGCTGAGCGTGAGCTGTCTAACAAAGACATTCCAGCTCCCTCTTAAAACACCCTGCAGGCAATTTGTACAGGCAGGAGTGCAGAGAAAAGTTTTGTCTCTTGGTTTTCTGAGCATTGCTGGGAACATCTGTGGGCTTTGCCTTCTTCTGTCAGCTGTGGAGATCATGTGTCATTTCAGATTTTGTCAGTTAGGGAGAAGTTAGCTCGTCTGCTCCCCCTGCTCCTGCCCATCCCTATGCATTCAGTCTGCTCAACAATCACAAAAGTAACGAATCTGTAGAAACTATTATCACTGCCACCTGATATTGTAGTTCAATGAAAATTACTGTTAAAGAGCTGGCACATGATAAAACAACACCTGAAAAATATTGCTCAAATATAAAGTGACTTTCGAATTTTCATTTCAATGCTTTTGACAGAAATTAGCTTCTACAGAATTGGTGTTTTCTATGGGTAACAAATATATTTTTTCCTTGTGGCTGGGCCTTTGAGAGAACTAGTCAGGTTAGATACACTGATCTGAAGTACTGTCTTTTGTGTTAGTCATATGTTAAAATCCTCTTGTCTTCCGTGACAAGGTGTGCTCCTCATCCATTCCACATTTACCAAGTCACACCGTACATTTTTCTCCATTTCTGTTGTGTGATGTGCACGGGCAGGCAAAGCCAGACATGGGAACACGGCCACCAACTCCCAGACCTTCTGCATAGTGCCTTGCCCTGCTTTTACGGGGCGCTTCCCGGCCCTGCCTGCCAGCCAGGGGCTGTGGGGTGTCCATCTGTCCTGCAGGCTGTACCCTGGCTGCAGCTGCCTGTGCTGGAGCAGGTGAGCCTGGGTGGGCAGGTTGCCTCAGGACCACGCTCTGTAGGTGGTAGGAACGCACTGTGGGACAACCTGTGCTCCCCATAAATGGAACGTGTTGGTGAATTTAAATTTAAAAAACAAAAAGGAAAATAAAATAAAGCTAAGGTAGTCCAATGGATTCAACAGAAAAAAAAATCCCAATATACACCCTTTTATAGACATTTCACTTTTTTTTCTTTTAATTTCAGAGTGGATTATTTTTTTCCTATACTATATGAAAGAGAACATATGCTGGAATACTAAGATTTCTGCTTAAATCACGCCATGCATCTGCTCTGCTCAATAGAAGTGCTTGGAAAGCGAGCCATTCATTGTCACAAGGGTGTATATTTGACCTTTATAAACCTGACTCGAACAAAGCGAGACAGCCGCTCACTGCGGATCCTCCCCGCCCCGCGAGGACTGGAGGCCAGTGACAGGTGCTGCAGAAACGTGCAGTGAGGCAGCCCCTGTGCCTTGTGGCCCCTGACAAGCATGAAATCCATTTGTGCTGTTTGCTGTCTTCATTTTGAGTGCTCATCATTGAAAGCCATTACCTGTCCTTGTGTGTTTCTGCTTTCTCGGTGTGCTTCCTACATCACAGTCAAGCAGGAACAGTTTATGCAAAACTTCTCAGATACATTAATACAATATCCTGGGCAAAAGATAGTCAGCTCATCCTTGTGACAAATGAAGCCTCACAGTTGGCTTGGAAAGAATTTCGCAATCCAATTCTTTTTCTGGCCTGATTTAGTGAAAAGTAGAAACTCAGCCTTGTTGATAAAGTGGTTTTAAAAGGACCATGCTTAACCATGGTCTCCAAATCTGATTTATTAAAGGACTTAAATAAGAAATGTTTCATAAAGGTGATGACCCGGAGCTAAGCACTTTGGCTAAGCAGAGTTAAAACCATTTAGCCACCTCAGATACGTTTAAACATAATTAACTTAAAGTGATATTTGACAATGCCTTAAACATTTGTTAGGGAAAGCTCATTTTGCCAAGATGACAGAATGCTATCCTCAGGCAGTATCTGAAACAGAGCTGCAGCTTGAGCGATGGTAAAGATTTCCAGAGCAAGCAGGAACAAGAAATGCAGAAGAAAACTTGCTTTGGCTTCCACCATGAAACTTCAACCAGATCTGGGTATAGCTACTAGCAACCTTTTTAACAGAACAAGGAGGGCTCATAACATGCGTGTAGCTGCAGACCAGGACAAGCATCCAGCCAGCAGCTTCCTGAGAGCATCATCACCGCTACAGATACACATCTGCTGAACAGCTTAGCAGATCTGTTCCGCTGTCACATGAAGCAGGAGGTCATCTAAGCACTGATTTATGTCATGTTCAGCGATGGCAAAGTGGTGCAGCCAAGATAAACAGTTAAAAGATGGCAAATCCATACCTTGATTTGAAGCAAGTTCCTTTGTAAGCATTTCAGAAAA
The DNA here is from genome assembly GCA_013399715.1 of Alectura lathami. Classification (NCBI taxonomy): domain Eukaryota; kingdom Metazoa; phylum Chordata; class Aves; order Galliformes; family Megapodiidae; genus Alectura; species Alectura lathami. Next base: position 982 of record VXAV01037081.1, on the reverse strand, counting down.
TATTTAACACTTGCATACAAAGAAAAACCCCTCCCAATGCAGCCCCTCCCAAAGAACGTCCCATCCCTGCACATAACTGCATATATAAATGCATACTCAGATCCAGAAACTGCTGGAAACCCAAAGGAAACTAGAAAATTCTTTTCCAAGGTCATGAAATATTTGGGGTTTAAATCAGACCTGGAATCAGCTTCTCACTGCTGTATCGTCCCCAAAAGACCCTTAAAAATGCTGCTTTACATTCAGCTTGAAAAATCTTGCACTGGGAAGAAAAAAAAGTTCAAAAAGAAATACAGAGTGTGGAATCAAACAAGTTGAAACAAATAAAAAAAAAGTCAGTTGAAAATTATAGATCTAATCTAAAGCTCAAGTGAAATCAACAAAGAAAGTCCCACTGACTCTGGCATTTCACAAGGCCTTACACCACGTGTCAGACAGCACAAAATATGATCTTCTGTACGTCCTTTAACCTCTTATTCCACAGAGACCGGGTGTTTTGTGACATAGCTATGGTATTCCCATAAGGGAATGGAAAACTGCAGTATGTTCATCTGCCTGAAGAGACAGAGCAGGACTTAGAAATTGTATCTCAGTTCTGACACTTTCCTCAACCCATTTTTCTTCCATCTCAACCCCGCTCAGACTCAACACACAACAGAGCCCCACAAAGCGTGCCGCGATCACCGCGGGTCGTGCACATGCAGCACGCGCCCTGCCCAGCCTCTGTAAGCATTCAATGGATGATGGTGGGCTAGCAGGGTTTTTCCCCTGACAGTTACCAGCCAAAGAGCTCAGGAGGCACAGCCACTCCTCCTGCTGTCAAGGACATAAATCTTCATCAGAACCCAGCGAACGCCTCTACCACTGTTAGCTCCTGATCTCCAAGGAAGCCAGAAGAAAAGCCAGCAGGTTCATACAGGAACTGTTTTGTTCTGGCAAAGTCAGAGGGTTTTTTTTCTCCTGGTATCACTTTTTTTTTTTT
>VXAV01037080.1:0-10491 GCA_013399715.1 Alectura lathami | reverse complement strand
TTTTTTTTTTTTTGAGAAACACAAGCTTAGATTCAGTCCACATCACTCCTTTTGTTTGGCAGAACAGGGATTCAAGCGCCCCAGAAGTAAATGCTTTTCTGGAATAAGGGATGTGCTGGAGCATGTGCTCACCTTCTGTCTTAGCAGAGCCGCAGCCCTGCAGGTACATGCCACATGTGATCCGCAGGCCTGGCAGCACCTCTTGGGACTTGACCTTTACCAGGTAAATCAGAGAATTCCCAAAAACACATCTGCCATGGTCACACACTCACGATGGCTATTTCCCACTTTTCCGTTGCTGCCAGGGCTCTTGGAGGCCTGAGGCTGGAGGTGGCACTGTGGTGACCCTACAAGAGCACGTGAATTGCCTGCTCTGACCCCAAACAGAACATGGGGGCTTGGTCCTCCTGCACGAGGGCTCTGGTGACCTTTGCTGCCTTGCCCCATACCGTGCTTGCTGCGAATTGTTCCTGCGCTGGAGATCAGCGATGGGAGTGCCTGTCGAGAACAACTCCAGCTTCCATCCTGGAACAGCCTAATTTGGGTCTCTCGTATCAGCCAGACATACCCAAAAACTTCTGCCATTTCTAGTGGGTGCAATAGGATCCAGGAAGTCTCATCCCCTATGGGTATGTAGCTTAGGTTAGGATTCTCTGATGTCTGGTCAGCTGCCCGTGCTGAATGGAGCATCTCCCCTTACCAGGATATTTATGGTGTCCTGCTCTCCCACGCAGATTGTCTGGTGTCTAAGAGAAGAGGCACTACAGTTTGCAAGGTGCTAATTATCCCTCTCTGTTTGACGGTCTGTTCCCATGAGATTCATAGGCTCTGACCGTCCCCAAGACCTCTGTCTCTCTGTCAGATCAGGCTGAAATCTGCTCTTGGCGCCAGAAGTTGCTGGGGAGTGGGCAGGGGATGGACCTATGCAGCAGGACTGCGTGTGCTTTGCATCCCATAGGAACATGGGCTGCAAACGCAGGGAGTAGAGCAGGGCCCAGACCTCGGGGGCAGCTCTGATTTCCATCTTGTGAGCTTGGGAAGGCAAGCTGGCGGCGTGGGAGGAAGGCAGACATCCAGGAGAGCTGCTGTGCCCCCAGCCATCCTGACGCGCAGCTCACAGGCTGCACTTCGTGTTCCCCCTGCCTGCGGCGACGATCGCAAGCGGCAGAGCACAGAGCACGGCCCCTGCGGGAACGGCCCCCGAGGACAATAAACGAGCGAGTCCCGAGCTCCTGGCTGGTGTGAAGAATTGCCTGGCTAAAGGATAATGAATACCGCAGCAGGAGACGGAGCATTTCTCTGAGGCCATCCATCCCCTTTATCACCCCGCTAACAAGCCCCAGAGCGACTTCAGAGAGGCTTCTGTGGAGCAGCACCATCCCTCACCGTGCCAGCGGCTGGGTGCTAGGGGCTCTATGGGAAACCACGGAGCCACCCCAAACAGCCACCCCCAGTGCCCTCCTTCGGGCCCGTGTAGTGCCAAGGAGAGGCATAGTTGCCAAGCATCCTTTTATTTTATTATTATGACTTTTTTTTATAAGGTACTTTTGAGCAGCAAGGGCCGTGCAGCACCCTTTGGAGGATTGCTCTACGCAGCTCCCAGCTTTTCTAAGATTTCAAAGATCTATACAAGACCCAAGAGGAGTTTGAGCCCACCGGCCAGGACGTGAGTTGGTTCTGCTTCGCTTGCAGCACAGCTGAGTCTGTGCACGAGCCTCGTGCGAGACAGAGAGGGCAGGAGCAATGTGCTCTTCCTAAGAGCTAATAAAAGCTGATTTCTCCCTTTGCTCCAAGCCATGGGAAGCATTAGCAGCTGGCCGAGTGCCTCCTGTGCTGCAGCAGCGTGCTGGGAACCTCCTCCTCCCAGCTGGGAGCAGAACCTGTCCTCGCATGGAGGGGAAGGCGTCTCAGCAAGGGCTGTGTGCCCGCAGCAGTTTAGCTGTTGGAGGATGCGTTTTGCGTGGTCCGTGGCAAGCACCCCGTGTCCAGTGCCAGCAGCAGGCGAGGCTGGGGGAGGATGGGGAGGAGGTGAAGGGAAAGCAAACGGGAGGGACTGTGTTGGGTGTCCTCAGCAATGCTGGTGGCTTGGAGGTGGCAAAAAGGAGGAGAAAAGCTGCAAAGCCATTCAGGTGGACGGCGCAGAGAGCGCCTGTGATGCCTCCGTTTTCCACCTGGTGAACTGGATCTGTGGTTGCTGATGTGACATTAGGAACGAGCAGCGCTGTGGCTGCTTCTCCTCCTCCTTCCTTGCAACCCCCACACCCTGGAGACTTCTGAAGGAGAAGAGCTGGATGTGTGCAGTGTGGATTTCTCACACCTCTGTGTAGGTTGGGGTGGTTAGCAGCATGTTGCAGAGCGGTCAGGGGCCACGTGTTTCCTCGAGTGCAAGCAGCACACCAGCAAGACAATGGTAATCCTCACTATTTCTTTCTACTCTTTACTGGTAGGTCTCCAAGCATTTGAAGAGAAGGCTAACGGTGAAGGCTGGGAAACTTCTCTTCTTTAGCCTTCACTTTGCAGACTGGTTCAAAGCCCATGAGAGGAGCCAAGGTCATAGCCCATGAATGCCGAGTACCTGCCCCACGTGCTCTCCTCCCTATCCCAAATTTTCAGGACTTCTGAAGTGGGCATTTCTCCTCCGCTTCCACCTCCCCTTTACTGGAGGAGTTCATTTACAATCTGAAAACATCTGGTGCTTTTTCTCCTTTTTCCAGCACCATTAAATGTTGAATTGAAGGGAAACACATTGTGTCACCTTCCTTGTGGGCTGCCACTCTGCCAAGAGTAACAGAGATTAGCCTTCAGTCACGGGGGGCTGGGGCTGAAGGAAACCTTTCAGAGGACACAGTGGAGAAATATTGTCTTTAGCGGAGGAGGACCTGACAGAGATGAAGTGCTCCTTCTCCTCTGCTGCCGGACCTCTGCCCTGCCTGGCGTTAACTGGATGAGGAAATGTTAACCGAGGAGCTCGTGCCAGCTGCAGAGCTCTAAGTGCTGTCTGCATCCAGATGTGAGAAACAGCTGTGACAGTGAAGCAGTGCTTTTGTAGCCTGGTGGGGATGGCTTTGTATTTTTTTCCTGCCTGTCAACAAGCACTTGCTGCTGGAGTCAAACTGGCCTTCTCCATGCTTTCAGCTGAGAGGCAGAAATGGGTGCTGGGTTGGAGGTACCTGGACAGGCACCCTGGTGCGGGCCACAAAAAGATGTCCTTGGCTGCTAAGGTCCCAGGGTGTGGGAGGTATTGTGGGCTCTGCCCCTTGCAGCACGTTTTGCAGATATCACAGGGCTGCCTTTGGGGTGGTGGAGGTTGAAGGATGCCTTGCCTGGTCCTGTCTTGCAGGCTGTGGGTAAATCGTTTTAATTAGCGTGATGCGTTCCTTTGTGTGCAAAAAGAAAGAAGAAGAAAAACCGACAGAAACTCTGTCCATCTGGGGTATTTTTAGTTCTTTGCAAAGGACCATTAACATCTCTCTTAACTCCCCAAAGACTGTTCTTGCTCTGCGGTTGCCTGCAATGCTGTGCTAACGTCGGCACAGCGCTGCAGTGAAAGTAAGCCAGTGCCCTGAGCGCTGCAGCTCACGGGGAGCCTCGTCCTTGCTCTTGGGGTGCCTGCCAGGCACGGCTCTCCACGAAGAGGTGAGAGGCTCAGACGTTCACCCAGGGAGTGTTCCCACATCAAGGTATCTCTCATTCTCCCCTCCTCCCCTTCTGAATTGAGAACAGCCAAAATTAAAGGAAAACTTGGCTCCTGAGCTTTCCTCGCCCTGAACCCTTCACCTGGCTTGTTTTTCTTTTTTCCTCCTACAGTCTCAGCTGGCTGAGTTTCAACACCAGCCTATTGCAAGGAAAGGCATGTGCTAGTGTACGGAGGGAAGGAGACCTGAGAAAGGATAAATCTGCAGGCAATGAGATTGGGGGGAGGCAAGTCGGCTGCTGTGACACTTTTATTACAGAGTGAGGCTGCTTGAGAGTGAATCTTTCTTGCAGCATATGCTGTGGGATGACATTTTCTTCCAGGGATGGCAGTAACCTTCCCCAGGCATCGCTGCCCAGCCCTGTGCTCCTCTACCCCTGGGACAAGGGGATCAGATGTTGGCTGGAAATGCCTCGGGGAGCAGCACTGCTGGGGTGAGTCAATGTGCACTGGCCTTGGTCCCTTCCCTTCTGGCTATTTTGGGCTTTCAGTGCTCTGACTCAAGGCAAAGCTGTAGGTTCAACGATGGGGCATCTCAGATGGGCCTGACTTTGCCACCAGAAGCCTTTGGTGACTTCAGCTGATGGGTGTAAGTGTTGTTTTGAAAGGGAGGTGGTGGCTTCTGCATGTGTTTCTCATTTCAGAAGTGCAGAGGATGCAACAGAGATCGCAATGAAACCCTCCCCAGAGCTGCCCAGAAGGATGGATGGCTTCAAGGAGAGATTACCCTCAGCTTGGGAAAGGACGATCTGCTTGCTCAGTATCGTGATGTGGAGCTGATGGCTGTTCTCTGTGCAGGGCTGGAAGCTGGGGGAGATTTCAGGCTACACAGCGTGTTGGGCAGCCTTTGTTGCACTTCTCACTCCTTCCCAGTATCACTGTCATCTTGGATTTCACGTGGAGGTGGTGATGCTGTGGCTGGCGGTGACTGTAACAGAATGTCACTGGAAGAGGTGACATTTTTCCCTCCAAGAGGGTACTTCCTTTCCCTTTAGCTGACATTGAGAACTGGTTGCTCCCAATACCGTGTACATTGCCCAAGGGACGAGGTATACAGCACTGAGCAGCACTCCGTGCTGTGTCAGTAAAGAGCTCTGTGTCACTTCTGACTCTACAGCTCTAAGGTTGTTGTGTGGGTGGCCAGAGGGCAGACATGTGTCACTGTCCAAGACAAATCAGGGCGATTGGGAGCTGCAGTGTTTGCCATTGTGGGGAACAGTGCCTGGAGCGGTCCCTTGCCACTCTGGCACCCTCCTACCAGCAGCATCCTGCCAGGGATGTGCCTTCAGAGCCCCAGGGGCCATCAGGCCCAGACCTGACCGCAGTCTGGGTCTGAGGGACAAACGTACGTGTGGTGATGGTTAATGTTCTCTGCAGGCTGTCCGCCTCCTTGAACAGGAGCTATCTGGTAGGAGAGTGCCCGCACTGCTCCAGCAGCCCCTGTGCCAGCCTACTGTCCTCAGGGGCGACTTCAGCAAAGCCCGAGTGCTGCTCTGGGTCCAGCTTTCATCTTCCAGCTGGTTACGGAGGAAAGAATGAAGGTAGCTGCTTCTGCCAGGCTGTGCTAGAAAACGGAGGCAGGGGACGCCTCTTTGTGCACTCAGGATCCAAGAGCTTAATCTGATGCTGGTTCTCTATTAGCCCTGATCCTGTCTTGCATCTTTTCCAGCTGATGCCTGTGACCATCTTTGTTTTGTTTTTCTTTCTCCCTTTCTCCCTCACTTTATGAAAAATGGCTTTGCCATCTGCATCTGTCAGGAGTCTGCGGAGCCGGGCGCATGGCTCAGTGACTATATAAATGTGCGGTTGGATTGTGGCCCCCTCTGACAGGCCGGAGCTGAATACCAACGTGCAGAAGGATGAGCATGCTCCCTTCCTCTGCTGCTGGTGCCTCTGATGGTTGGTTTTTTCCTATCCCAAGGCGGTGTGAGAATCGCCTTTGGGAGCAACGCTTCCTTCTGCTCTTGTTCCGCCTTGCCAAGGTTCGGTTCTCTGCCATCCATCATCAGACGAGTCCTCACCTTGCTCCCACATCTGAGTTGCTGATGGGAATGCTGGCAAAAGGGGAACTGTTCCACCCCACTTTCCCTACCAGCCTTTCCCCTCCCATTTTGCATTTCACTTCCCAAGCTCAGAACAAGGCAACAGGCAGGCTGGAGCGTGAGGACACTTGCCTTTACTTGCTGGTGCCAAGTGGTTTTGGAGAGAGAATAGGATGAGATAGAGTGAGGAGACTCTCCAGCCTTACATACGTGACTTAAAATGTGGTTTCTGAATGGAAGCTTTCAGCAGAGTTGTGCAGGACTCCAGGTACGATGTGCTGACAGCACCCGTGTGCTCCTGCACATCTCGTCCTCAGTCTTGCTATGTCCCCTCTTCCTGCGCTGTGCGGGGAGCACCCAGCTGTGAGATGCTCAGATGCCATAACTCTGCAGGGCCACGCGGGTATCCAGAAGACATGACAACCTGCCCTGGCACCGCTGGGTTTGCTTTCCTGAATCCTGCCAGTTGGTTTCCTGCAGTCTGCTACATGAGCTGCTTCCTCGGCCCTGCTGTGCTAACATGCATCAAGCCAGGTGGGCTCAGAGGAGCGGGCAGAAGATGAAATGAGTCTCTCCATGCTCTTGCCACAGCTCTGTGGTCAAAGAGGAGAAGTTTCTGGGAGTGTGGCCCCCTGCTTTGGCAGGAGGAGAGAGCCAGCAGCTAGAGCTGAGCTGGTTTTCTCACAAGCAGATGGATGTTCAGCAGGGGCCCAAGAAAACCTTCTAGCTTCAGGCTAGCTGTGAGCCCTCCGAACCATAGCATTGTGCTGATGCAAAGAAAGCATCGCTCTGCTGATGCTTGGTCAGAAGTACCCCTCCTGGGGGGCAGTGCCTGTCCCCTGTGCCATGAGCTCCCGGGAGCAGCCAGCTGCCAGTGTCTGGCTGTGCAGGGACACGGAGGAGCTGCTGCCATGCAAGAAGGAAGGATGGCAGCTTCCTCCCGCATCTCCACGCCGCAGGGCTCTTGGCAAGGCAGCGCCAGCCTGTTCTGTGAGCTCTTAGTGCTCCTGCAGGTGGGAGCCAATTTGTCTGCATTCCTGCCCAGGTGCCATCTGGTGTAGGATTGCCTGCGTGAAGATGAGGGTGATGGGGATGGCAAGGGGACGGTGGGAGAGAGGAGCCTCAAACTTTCCTGGGTAACTCCAGCCCTTCTTGCAGCCATTGTGACTGGGGAATCGGGAAATCGCAGCCTGTCACTTGCTGTTCCTGGAGCCGTGATGGGGAGCTGAGGCATCGCTAATGGCAAGCTATCATTTTAATGCTAATTTCCCACCATTAGCTCAGGCTGGGGGAGGCACAGCTTCGGAGGAGGGAAGTCATTAGCAGATGGAGCGGGGTGGGGGGATGTGTGGGGCTTGTTCTACACCCCAAGGAGGGACTTCCAGGGGGCAGGTGATTAACCACTGCTGGGAAGATGGGGAGCAGGTGTTGGCTCAGTCCTTGGTGGCCGTGGGAGGGAGGAAAGGGACGCTTTGTTCCAAGGCTCCCTCCCGCGTGGTTTTCCTGAGTGCCTCAGGCTTTGGGCTGAATTTGGTGTTTGCTGCCAGCCTGGTGGCTGTGGGGTGCTCAGAGCGGTGGCAGGATTGCTCTGGTGGCACGGTTGTCCTTTTGATGAAGGAGCCAAGTCTTACTGGGCTAGAGTTTAGCTACTCTTTTTGTGAAAGTTCCCCACTTTAGGAGCCTGGATATCTGTATGGGGTAAGGAGTTTCAAAGCACTTCTGAACCTGCTGGTCTGGCTGCTGCAAAGTGGGAGCGCTGACCCGGCCTGGGGCTGCTGTCCCAGGTCACTGATGCCTTTTGCCCAAGTGGGCTACAAGTGTCATCTGGGGTTGTGGGCTCCCCATCCCATCTCTGCTTATCTTCTCAGGTTGGTAAGAAGGATGTTAAGCCTTTGTTCACAGAGGTTGCCCTATGACTCAAAACTGATTTGAGGAGGTTTACTTCATGTATATGTGGGATGTGGGATGAAAGTTCCCTCTTGGTGGCTTGGTTTCTCAGTGGGTGAGTCTGGGTAGAAGAGTCTGGCTCTGCCTGTGCACAGGGGAGGTGGGATCCCACTCTTTTGTCTTGTGGTGGGATGTTGAATGGGGAGGAGAACAGTGTCCATGCCTCAAGATACCCTAGAGCAGGAAAGAAACTTGTCCTTTTGCTGTGAAAACAAGCTCAGTTGCCCCAGGCTGGAGAGCCGGCTGGAGTTCAGAGTCCTGAAGGAAAGAGAACCAGTGTTAAGGCAGGGACCTGGTGGTCTTTTTGTCACTGGCATGACAGAACTCCTGAAGACTTACCAGCCTGTGCTAATGGAGACCGTTGGATTTATCATTTCATGTGAAAGCACAGAGGGGTTTTTCAAGACTAGTTAAAAACTGTTTTGGCATCTGACAGAGAGGCAATGGAGGAGTAGAACCAGCTGTAATAAAGGAAAATGAAACCAGCAACTGGTTAAGAGAGAGGAAGCCAGGAGGGGACTGTCCTGCTAGGAGGGCATTAGCACAAGTTACATTAGCATAGCAGCATTTTGCCTGGTGTGGCTCCCAGCTATCAGATCTGCCCCAGGGGGGAGTGTGACTCACTGTTTTAGGCAGCAATTTCCAGCTCCTGTCTTGTCTAGAGGGTCTTCCCTGCTTTGGGCAAGGAGAGAAACAAAAGTGAAGGGCTGTTTTACCCCAGCTGAGGAGAAGCAAACAAGTGGCTAAGTGAGGAAATCAGTGCCTTACGTGTGTCCAAGAATAATATAATTAAGTAGTTTTGGGGAAATAAAACAAAACAAGTGTTGTTTTCCCAGTTCAGCACTCTGAATAATGAGCCTACAAGCTGGAGGGAGAGCTCCCGGGAGATGCCTGTGTACGGGAGATGGACACAACAAGCATCTCGGATGGGCCAGTATCTGGAACGCGATCTCTCTAATTTTCTACATCACTGAGAACACAGCGCAGCACCATCCATCATAGTCAGAGCCACCTCCTGCCTCTCCATTGAGGGACACCCCACCTCCGCATCTGCACGGGGCCACAGGTGTTCCAGCATACAGTGTCGCAGGTACCTGCTGTCCTGGGGGGTTACTTTGTCATGTGCAGCCTGCTGTCCCATCTGTTCCTTTTTCCTTCCTCTTTGACTGCAGCCTGGAGGAGGGTGGGGTGGGCTCGGTGCCTGCGCTGCTCACCTGAGGATGGGGAGGTTGAGCTCTGCAGCTCTCCCAGGCCTGCTCCTGCAGCAGCCATCATGGAGACACGTTCTGGGGATTGCTCGTGCCTGGGCTGCCTCCTTCAACATGGCTCTGAGAGTGAGCCCACTCCATTGTGCCTAAGGGAGCAAAGCTTCAGGCTGGGCTGGTTGCATGGTGCAGTTGCTCTTGGCCTCCTGGTTTCTCCTGTTGTGGTTTGCAGTCCCATTTCAGGCTCTGTGGGCTCAGCTAGAACCAAGGAGCACAGCTCTAGGCAGAAGCACCTTCCGAAAAAACCACTGCAGTTGCCACCTGCCCCTCATCCTTTGGCTCCTCAGAGCAGCCGAAGATCTTTGACCTCTCTTTCAGGCATAGTTTTCTGCTTTTATTAACCCTGCTCCAGTATTGTGGAGCTATTGCTGGCTTTGGTAGTAGCTGCTTTGTTTACTTCCCAAATGCCTGCCCTTTCCGTAATGAGCTGTAATTCATCCTGTTTTATTCAGTGCTCAGAGATACCTGGAGCAAGGAAGGTGTGCCATTAAAAACACCTTCTAGCCTGCTCTGTGGAGCAGGGGTTGCTGATCTCCTGGAGATGAAAAATGGGGGGGCAAAAGGGGGAGAGACTGAAAAGGGGAATAATTGCCTCCCAGGGTAAAGGGGCTGGCTGGGTTTGGGACTGCTGGGAGCTGACATGCAGGTGCAGATGAAAGGCTGTGACAGGCAGACAGGGCAGAGGGATGAGAGATATTTTTTAAAAAATCTGCTTTCCTCTTTCCCTGCTTTATAACCTGTTTTTATAGAGACTGCATGATGAACACATTTTTTTATTAGCAGCTTGGGAGTGGAGAGTAATAAAGATTAATTTTTTAAATAATTCCTTCCATTATCTTTTAATTTCCTGTGGCAGGGTTTGACTTTTAAATCTGCAAACGGAGTTAACCACTCACGTGCTCCTCGCTTTGGAAGTGGCAGCCGAAGGACCTGCAGGACTGGGGAAGGTGGGGCAGGTCCTAAAGCCGAGCGTGGGGGCTCAGCCTCTCCTGGAGTGGTCAGAGCCACGTTTGTCCCTGGCAGTAAGGATCAGCTCAGGTCTGCAGCATGGGCAAGAACTGTGTTCCAGGAAAATGCAGATTTAACCCATCCTGCTGCAGCTCATGATATCCATTTTGTGTTGATGGTAACAGTGAAGATCCCCTTACGAAGCGGAAGGAGGAAACCCAGTGGCCCTGCTCTGCTGATGTGGGCGATGTGTCCTTGCTGGGCTCCATCTGAGACAGGGATTGCTGCTGGGACCTGTGCTGAGCCGTGAAGGATGGGGACATGTGGCTTGTCTGGGATGCTCAGGGATGCTCCTGGAGCTAGAGGGAGGCAGCTGCAGGGTTGGGAGGAGATAATGGGAAGGAGTAATGAAGAAGAGATGGAGAAGAGGTGGATGAGGTGGGGGAGAGGTGTCAGCAACGGGGAGATATGCTCTGCATCACCACGGGATGGCTCTGGGCTCAGTTCAGTCCCTGCACTGCTCCAGCATCTCTCCCTGTTTCTGGCAGGAGAACCACAGAATCACAGCATGGTTGGGTTGGAAGGGACCCCAAAG
>VXAV01037079.1:0-10451 GCA_013399715.1 Alectura lathami | reverse complement strand
TTCTGGGGACAACTCACTGTGCCCTGTTCCCTTCAGCACGTAGTAGTATTTGTAGTTACTGGTATTATTATTATTAGTGTCATTATTTCTTTTCTGCACTCCTCTCCAGGGTGTTTCTGGTTGCTGCACGTGGTGGGCGGCAGTTCTGGACCTGCCTGTGCGGGGGAAATCAGGAAATCATCCCTTCAGACCTCACAGGGCCTCTACACGGACCGTTCAATTTTACAGACCTTCATTTGAGGGGAAATACTTTTTTTTTTTTTTCCCCAAAAAGGAGTTTGATATGAAGGAAGAGATACAAGTGAGCTGCAGGCATCCCTCCCAGAGATCTCTCAGAAGCAGTGTGGGGGGGAAGGGGATGGGGTGTCCATGCGCTGAAAGTGTGCACGAGTGATAGCTCGTTTGCATCCGTCCCCCAGCAAAACAGCATCCTCTGAGGCTGCACATGGAAGATACTGGGAAGCCCAGGGATGATTCTTGGCCCATTGGGAAGCCAGGTTTCATTGATTCTGCTGCTTCAAACCCCTCGCTGGACCTGTGCGTGCTCATCTCCCCACCTGCAGGACCAGCCCCTGCACCGTGGGTGCTTGCGCAAGGCTCGACCCCATCCTGTCTGGGCGCTACGAACACATTCACGGGAGAAATTGCAGTGCTGGCTGGTTTGGGGTGAGATGCATATGAAAGCACTGTGGGTGGGAGCAGCGTTCCCCAAACTGATTATCTCCAGCTGCTTCCGGCCTCTTCTCCCCTGTGCTGGATAATTTTGCTGTGCCGAGTGTGTAATTATCGCCTCTGCCATCTCCCGGGCTGGAGCGCGGGAGCAGATGGGAGGATGTTTGTTTTGCAAGTCCCACCAGCTGGGTCCTTGGGGCAGAGGGGAGGGCGAAGGGGATGCAATGGGAAGAGCGATGATGGCAATGTTCGGAGAGGAGGAAATGTCCCCTCGGGGAGGGAATGGGCAGGGAGAAATTGTCTTCGAACCAGCCTCTGTGCTGCAAGGGGAGGATGTCCCCGTGCTGTCAGCGTGGCTAGCTGGGAGAGGACAAGGATGTCCTGGGCTGGGAGGATGAACACGAACATGCCCATCCTGTCACCCCTGCATTGGGGGTCGCCCTGCAAGGACATGAACTTCAGGGGAGGGGGTCTGCTCCCACCCGTACCTGGCTTGCTGACCCACTGCCTTCCCATTAGCTGGGCTGCATTTGGGGCGGGGAGTCCTGCCCAGGGCCCCCACACCACTCCTGGGGCCGATTCCCCCCCTGAGGCGACGTTTCCCCATAACAAGGATGGAGATGTCTGCAGCAGGGGGGCCCCTCCGCACACCTCTGCCCTGCCCCTTGGAAACAGCTGTGAAGGAGACAAAGAGGGCTTTCTGCAGGGCTGGGTCTCTGCGTCCCCGTCCCTCCCCTTCTACCCATGGCGTGCCTTTTATCCAAGCTGCCGTTGCTTCTGCAGGCATCCAAAGGGTTTCCGAGCGTTTGGCACGCTCGTCGCCCATGGGTCAGCAGTGCGCGCGCGCTGCAGCCCGGTGAAGGGTGCTCGCTGTCAGATTTAGCAGGATGCCGTGGCTCAGCAAGCGGAGGTTGGCTCAGGAGCGTTTAAAGGTCCCGGAGCGCGAGGGGACCTGAGGGGTAACGCAGGGCAGGGAGCGCTGTCAGCTGGGTTTCCCTGGGGAATGGGGCACTGCGAGCGGGGCTGGAGAACTCCAGCCAAGGGCAGAGGTTAAGTGCAGAACAGAGGGACATCATTCCTTACAAGCCCGAGAGAACGTTTCCAGGCCAAAATACTGACTTCTGTGCTGAGGAAAAGGACAACAAGGCGCCCACAGCTTCCACTCTGCCCAGGTGACTCGCTGCCAGCCCCTGCGAAGCAGGACAGGCCCGTGAACTCCTCTGCTTGCCCGTAGCTCCTGCAGTCCCCTGCTTCACATCGCTCCAGCCAAATGATCCAGAGTTTGTGTTTGTCCATTAGCATGGCCACCAGGAAAAGCTGTTTCTGGGGGCAGCCATGGCTTCTCCTACCCCTGCCTGCAACCCTCCTGGTCCCACCCCAGCCAGGCCGTTTGTTGGCAGGGGTCCCGTGTGAGCAGCATGGGGCTGAGGCCTTTTTCCCGACCCCGTTGTGTCCCTTCCCTGAGGGCTGCATCACAGCCCACAGGTTCAAACCTTCCGTGAAATAAAGCTGAGCCCCTTGCAAACCTGCAAGGGTTTGGACCGACAAGCCGCGCGGATCAAAGGCAGAGCATCAAAACACCGTAAACAAACAGGGCTGCGATGCAAGCAGGAACGAATAAATCTGGAGCACAGAGCTGAAACCTTGGGCGGACCGAAGAGCTCTGAGATTGCAGATCCTCTTCTGCTCTCCGTCAGATAACGTGTTGTCACCAGCTGTGCAATGCTGCAATCCAGACCTGCAATCCTAGTGGAAATCCTCTAGTGTTTGTGCTGGAGGTTAGCTCTATTTATATTCTGATGAATGATTTACTCGAGTAATTGGCACACAGCTCCCCTATTACAGATCATAAAGAATTAATCACGAGATTTTCAATGCTCCCCTATTAATTTTATTAGGCTTGATTGAACGTGGTGGATTGGGAACATAAGGTATGCGGGTCAGACTCTGCTCCCGCTTACACCCCAGTTAGTGCCGGGGACTCACACGGGTCCTGATCCCTGTAAATCTGGAGAGGCAGCTGCACCTTTGCCTCTTTGCATGCCCTCACTGCTCCTTGCTCTCCTGTGAATGCCCAGGGATGCAAAGAGAGACCCAGCTCAGCTCCACATACCCGAATTCTCCAAAAGCCTGAGATGCTCGCAGACTGAAAGCTGGGCTGGGCTGAGTGTGCTGTGCTTCCAGCTCCTCTGCGCATCAGCATGAGCCAGAAACGGGAGCCAAGTGCTTGGGAGCCCGCGATCTGCCCCTGGAGCAGTTGTTGAACGGCAGCCTCAGGAGGAGAGCTCCTGCAGAGGGGCCGTGTCGCGGTACGGGGGGCTTGTTGCTGCTGAAAGCTGCAGATGCCCGTGCTGGTGCCGGGGCAGCCTGCCAGGCATCTCCTCCCTGGCAGGAGCCAGCACAGAGCCACCGCTGGGCGATCGTGCTGGGAGGGAGCGTGGCGATGCCACGCGGTGATGATTGCCCAAGGAAGAAGCTTTCTCGGAAGAATTAGCAGCAAGAAGTCCCAATGCCTGTAGGAGCAGGATGACACAGCCCTGCCCCGAGCCTGCAGCATTACACGATTCTCTGGAGCAGAAATCTTAAAAACCGTGTCCCCTGTGTGGCTCTCATCACGGAGAGAAAGGGAGAAAACCTCCAAAATCTCCACGCTGAAGGCTCGCAGTCCTCTTCCAGCTATTCTCCTGCTTTTTTTGCCCGTGGGTGTTTTTGTCACGCTGGCTCATGTGCAGTGCCTGGTGGGCGTAAGTCGTGACGCAGGGGAGGGGACAGCACAGGGCGCTGGTCCAGCTCGTGGGCAGTGCTCACCTCCTGAGCTGGTTCCCGCTGTGCTCCCAGGAGGGACACGAGCATCTCGGCAGGTATTTACATCGGGAAATGAGAACTCTGGGTGTAGATGGAGCTACTGGCATAAGCACAGCTCATCCCGAACCAGGTTTGCAGAGCAACCAGTCTGGCACAGCTACAGCCCACGGCCCCATCTGCTGTCTTGAGCAGCTGTACTGAAGGGCACGGGGAAGTTACTGCCAGTAGGTCTTGGCAGGAGCCAGCGAGGAAACCTCCCTGCGGGGAGAGCTGAGCCGGGCAAATCAGAGAGGCAGCAGAGGATGGAGCAGGATCTGTCCTTCCCACAGGCAAACGGGAATAGCAGCAGCCCCTTTGGCTTTACAGGGAAAACATTTTGTGTGTGCAATGTCCCGGCTTGGGAGCACAGCGAGCAGGACCCAGACGAGGGTCTTGCCAAGCATCAGCGGGCCGCTGTCACCTGGGGCTGCCTGTTCTCTGCCCATTTTGGTCTCCATGTGCTTCCTGCCTCAAGCCAGCTCTCCAGGACCTTACTGTGCCCTTGCTTCTGGGCGAAGAGCCCTGGGAACACCCAGCCCACCCCAGCTATGCCTTGCAAGGCAGCTGGGTGCATCTTGCCTTGCTGTCACCAGCATCGGGCTGACACGAAGCACAGCCTGTTGCAGCTTCCCAGCTCCCCAAGGCTGCGTTCATCAGCAGCATGTCTCTAATGAAGCAGAGGCTTTGCTTTCTGGGATCAATGAATCCACCGATCGTGACCTGTCTGCTAAGTGGGAAATCAGGTCTCTCCTTCCCCCAACTCGCCTGAGCTCAGCTCAGACGGCAGGGCTGTGTCCCCAAGGCACTCCGTGTCGCTTAATTGCAGACCCCGTGTCTGATTAGAGAGCAGCAGCACCAGAGTGCAAAGCCTGTGCTGCCACAGCCCAGGGAGCAGCAGCAGGAGGGGGAAGGATATTTTGGGGCTCCAGGAGGGTAGAAATCCCCTGGCTCTCTCTTCCCCTAAATACCCTGATCCTGCACAGCCAGCTGCAGGGTTTATTGCTGCTCTGCTCTCCCCTAAATCCCCCAAACCACTTAAATCCCTCCAAAGTCTCTTCCCTGGGACAAATGCTGTAACATAAGTTGGCTTCCCAAAGCAGGAGGCGGCTGCTACCACATCACACGGCCGCAAGCACATCCCACACCGCAGGCCCCCCACTGCCCCCCACAAAGTGGCTCCAGGGGGCCGAGCAGCTTTCCCCATGACGACAAGCTACCCCCTGCATTCCAGCACCTTTGCTCACATGGTACCTGCTGCAGAGGCTGAACCAACCTCCGAGAAACTCCCACACCAATCATCATCCCAGGGGTGCCCTGCATTGCTCCAGACCCACGCGGCACGTTGTCCGGGTGCCCCCATTAGCAGAGAGCCGCTTAATGCTCGTCGCAGCAGGGATGGTGGAGGGGGCTGAGTCACCGCACCCAGCGTCACCTCTCATCCCTCATCCCAGGCACTCAGCCCTGCTCTCAGATGTGATACCCAGGGGGGCTGCGGAGAGGAAAAACCCTCATCCGGGGCTCAGCGGGGGGACAAAGCCGGTGGCGGTGGCTGCTTCGTGCCACGCGTGACGGCCCCCGCAGCAGGCACCCAGCACCTCTCGGTGCCACACAGAGCCGGGCTGGGAACCTGCTGGGGACAGCAGCCCTTCCCCAGATAATCTCTGAATGCCCTGGGGGTGCTCAAAGCACCGCTCCCCACCCCAGGCCCCCGGGGAAGGGCAACGTGCAGCTCTGGGACACAAATGGGGGATGAAGCTTCCACGGGGGCACGCAGGTTTATCCCCAGGAAGTACAAAGCTGGCTATAAATACCTCCTCGGAGCACGGCTCCCCCTCCTCTTTGATGTTGTGCTGTTATTTACTTCAAACCCACTCCTGCTGATGTTATTTTTATCCTCTCTTCTTTCCCCTCTGTTTCATGGCTGTTTACGAGCTGCACTGCAGAAACAACCCAAAAGGGAGGCAGGAAGAAGCGTGGCGGCTCCGGGACAGCAGAACCCCGTGGCCAGCCAGCTCCCCTGCCCCATCACCACCCCAGTAGGGATCAAAAGGGGTTATAAATCATCTGGGGGCTCAGCCTGCAGGGATTGGTGTGGTCATTCCGTCCTGTCCCCAGCAATCTCGCATCACTTTTGCAGACCAGCCCTGCTTTACCCCGTGCTGTCTCTGATTTTAGGGCACTTCAGGGGCTGCTGCTCACCGGGTGCCATCCCCGGTCCAGTGGCCCTATTGCAGCGCTCGCTCACTTCTGAGCCAAACACGTCCAGAAAACGCTGGCAGGATTCCTGGTGGCCAGACTCAGAAAATGCAATTAGGAGCGAGCAGCCCTCTGGACGAAGTGTTGAGCAGCAATTACGCAACTGGAGTTGCAGGGGGGCTGGCGGGGCTGTCAGGAGCAAGGGCAGGCTTCAAAGGGGGCTTGTCCTCGCACAGGCAGACATCTCTGCAGCGTCGCTGCCTGCATCTGCTTTGCTGCTGCTCCTGGGATGATGCAGGGCAGCTCCCCTGCTCCAGGCATCGCTCTCACCCAGGTGTAGGAGCCCAGCAGAGCATTTCCCCCTCCTTCTCCCTGGAGCATCCCTGGGGCTTTTTAGCCTCCTTTCCTCCAACCTTTGGCCAGAAGCTTTGCTCAGCTGGGACAAACCGGTCCTGCTTGGTCACAGACCAGCATGGAGCACTGCAGCATGGCCGGCTGCCTTGGGCATCCCATGTTAGCTGCTCCCTGTAGGACAATGTGGCAGGTGACCAGAACTGCCCCCAGGCACAGGAACGTGGCTAGCGGAGTGTCCTGCCGCTCCCCAGCCACCTGCACTTGCTGAATCTGCAGGAAGCTGGCATCTCTGCGATGCCCCTGCCAGACCTCAAGAAAACCAGGTCCAGAAATTACTGAAAGTGGAAGAACCGTGAGTAGGCAGACCCAGATGAGCTCAATTCCCTTAAATGAATTAAAAACACATCACCTCCCTGCCACGAGCCCAGAGCCTGAAGTGCCAGCAGCAGGGGCAGGGAGAGGTGCAGGCACCAGCACAGCGCTCCCCACCCTGCCCAAATCTGCCCCCAGGGCCCCCTGCCACCGCCCGGTGTGCGCAGCCCGGGGTGGGGACACTGCAGGGTGCCAGCTCAGGTGGCTTCAGTGCAGAGAAGCTGCTGGAGCCAGCTTTTTAATTCTCTTCCATAACCTTTTCAGCAAGGTGAGGGATAATTGAGCACAAAATGATCTGTTTTGTAGAAAACAGGGCCTGAAATGAAATCTTGTTTAAGGCTTCAGGTGTTTAATGCCCTTGTTGCTAAAGACAAGAGGCACCTTGGGCTGTCCCTGTTCCCTCTGCTGTGTGTCCCTCTTCCTTCCCACACCCAGAAACTGCCTGGAAGCACCAGAACCCCAGGGTCCCCCTTGCCAGGGTGCAGGGCTGCAGCACCAATTATTTGCCAATTTTTATTTATTTTTATTTGCAGATCCCTGTAAAGAGGGCAAATGCCTCGGCTGGAGGCAGCAGCCCTGGCCGTCAGGGCAGATGTCTTCTGCTGCAGTTTGCTGATGCTGGTGGGGAGCTTGATCTCCCACGGGGCCTCTCTTGGACACGGGTGAGAAATTGAAGTCCAAAGGGCAGGGAGGGAAGGAGGAGAGGCTGGAGCCTTCCTGCAGAGCGGGGCAGACCCCTCACCCAGCCCGGTGGCACTTGCTCCTGGCAGACGTGGCAAGGTGACGGGGCTGGGAGCACACCCGGCGCAGGAGCAAGGAGGCTTTGCCAGCAGATGGGTTTGGCGGGGGCTGCGGTGAATTCTTCAGCACAGGGAAAACTTTAAGTCCCGACGGGCTGCTCTTCTCCAAGGTCTGCTCAGCCCAGACGGGCAGGCGTCCAGGGGAGCCTCCTGGCCTGGATTGCGCCGGAGGTCACGGCTGTCCCTGCGGGATCCGCCAGCCGGAGCCGGCGAGGAATGATGCTGGGCGCCAGGAAACTGTGCTCAGGGCACCCACGGCCCCGCTCCCCGCCTGCCAAGGGTGCTGCAATGGGAAGCAGCCGCCCAAGCTGGGAGAGCCCTGGGTCATGGCTGGGAACGGGCTGCCTCCATCCAGCAGGGCCGCACTGCTGGCGCTGCCCTGGTTTCCAAAACTGGGCTGAGAGCAGCTGCCCCTGGCTCCTCCCCGGTGCCCAGCCCGTGTTGGCAGAGAAAATCAGCAGGGCTGGGGGGGAGCAGCAACACAGCGTGTTTCTGGGGCATTTCCCCAGGGGGGCTGGTGCAGCAGGGGCTGGAAACCAGGCAGCTGCCTGCACCCACAGCAGCCCTGCAGCAGCATTCCCTTCCTCCCCCCCTGCTGGATGTGCAGTCACAGCTGGATGTTTTCCCCCTTCTCCACCACACCGCAGAACGATGGGGCAAGCCAGGCAGGCTCCCAAACCGCCAGGCACAGACCCCACAGGCGCCGGGCTGGGGCACGAGGCTGCAGCCGCTTGGCTGGCGAAGAACATCGGAGGTTTCCTGCTCGGCCCCAAAGGCAGCCCCGCCGGGTGCTGGTGCGGGGAGCTGCCTGCAATCTATCACCTCTCCGACTGGCACGTTGAGAGGAAAATGGGCTTGGGGCAGTTCGGGTTTAGGGTGTGCTCTCTCTGCTTGGCTAAAATGACACTAATTAAGCCCCTTGCAGCGTGCTAAAGCTGTTCCTACAGGGCAGACAATTAACCTTGAAACTTGGCTTTTAGTGCTTGGAGGGGAGCAAATTTTTCATCCTGTTATTTCCCCGTGCTATTAAGCTAATCCTAGAGACCGCGAGGGAGGAGCAGCATCACGCGCCAGCAGCGCTCAGCCGCGCCGGGCGAAGCGTGCAGCTCGCTCCTTGGCCCTCATCGTGGGTTTATTTCCACCCAAGATCCCCAACAGCATCTCCACCGCTGGGGTGCGAGATGTGACCAAGGCTGTGGCACTGCGTGGTTGTTACGGCCAGAGGTAAATCCAGCCCTCTTGGAGCACACGGTGCCAGCCCAGCCTCGGATGCTCAGGGAATTTCCCCATCAGGACAGCTTGTCCCCAGCTCTCCAAGGCAGCAGCCGCTAGCACAACGTCCCAGCCCAGCCCTGTGTGCACCGAGCTACCAACAGCTTTGTTTTCCTGGAGGAGGAAGGGAAGGAAAACGGAGAAGAGGAGCGGGGGAAATTTGGCCGTGCAAAGGTCTGGCAGCACCGCAGACCTAGGACAGAATTCCCCAGGGCTGCCCCCCCTTGCAGGCAGCCAGGATAGGATAGCAAGGGGGGGCCCAAAGCTGTGAGATGCAGAAAGCAGAAGCAGCCCCATGCGTGTGTTAGCAGAGATGCTCTTTGTGGTCCTGCTGGGTGTCCCCTCTTTCCAAGGGGATACGGCTGTGCAGTGAAAGTCTCAAGGGTCCCCGGGGTGAGAGGAGGGGTGGAAGCCCTCAGGAAGGGAAATGGGAGCACGTGCTGGGCTGCAGCACCAGGAAAACCCAATACTCAGCACGTGCCCAAGACAAGCAACAAGTTGCAACCGAAATGCACCCAGAGCGATGAGCAGTGGGTGGTTGATTTGGTGAACACAAGTCATTTCCCCCAGCTGTAATTAATCTCCATTAACACTCAGACATAGAAGCCTTTTGCCCTGTGGTCAGTCTTTGGTTAAATCCTCCTCTTCTCCCTGCCTCTCTTGTTCAGCTGCAAGGTGGGCAGTGGCAGGGGGCTGTTCCCTTGGGCCCCCATCCCCAGGGGTGAGGATGGAGAGTCTGGGTGATGCCCCTGCCAGGGAGCAAGGGAAGATGCACAAGACATGATGCTCCCAGTGGCAATGGTACCATGAGAAAATAAATCAGCCCCCATGTTTGGGGGTGCTCAGGTG
The DNA here is from genome assembly GCA_013399715.1 of Alectura lathami. Classification (NCBI taxonomy): domain Eukaryota; kingdom Metazoa; phylum Chordata; class Aves; order Galliformes; family Megapodiidae; genus Alectura; species Alectura lathami. Next base: position 1,092 of record VXAV01037079.1, on the reverse strand, counting down.
CAAAGGCAGAGGCTGCACGAAGTAGGACCCAGCTATTTGCTGGGACGATGCAGTAAGAAGCTTCCCCTGAAAGAAGGGCAAGGAGCAGCCCACAGTGCTGAGACTACCACTGAAAGAAGCCAGACAAGGGACCGGCTTTGCCCATGGGGAGATCTGTGTCCCTCTGCTGGCTGGGCTGCATCAGGCAAAGCCCTCCTGCACACAGGCACCTCCAGGTGCTCCTTCAACCATGCAGCATCCGGCCCAGGCACTGCCTCTGACGCTCGCCTCCTCCACCTGCATCCTCCACAGAGATCTTCCTTACCTGCATCCATCCTCCCACCAACACGACCTGCAAATCTCCCCGTGACCCTGGGGAGCTAAGCCCTAGCTGCTCATCCCTGCTCCTGAAATAGCAGCCAGCCTCCCACCCGAGCACCACCGCCTGCGAGTGCTTTCCCAGCTTGCGCTGCTAATTGCTTGGCCTTTAAATCAGAGCATGAAGGGCTGCAGCATCCCTCCAGGAGCCATTTTGCATTGGGGGGTGCTGTGAAGTGCTGTTTTGCTGGAATGGCCTGGTTTTAACTGCTTTCCTGTTTTCTTGAGGGGGTGGTGTGTTATGGAGGATGGATAAAGCGACGGAAGGGAGAGCTGCACTGTAGAAGCCAGTCTGCTGCTAAAGCTGTTGGAAAAAAAAGATGCTGTGAAGCGCCTTTGCAGTTGTTTAGTCATTTGTTAGCCTGGCTGAGGGTGAGCCGTGCTGTCTGCATGGTTGTGTTCTGCTTGTGCAGCCAGGGAGCGGGCTGCGGAGCCTCACTGAGGGGCAGCGTGCCCTTGGTGTGTATAGGGACTGGAGGAAGGACCAGGGAAAGGAGAATGAGAGAGCACCAGCAGGAGATTTTCCTTTTTTCTGGGTGACTTCTTTGGCTTGTCTGCCTTGTTCTCCCATCTACAAAATGATGCTCAGTCTCATCCTCTCCAGGGTTCCTGTGGAGGCAAATTCATCTCCTGCTGCCTTGCAGCTTTTGCTTCCCTGAGAAGTGTGTCCATGAAAGACACATCTACAGCAGCTCTGTCATTTCTTGCAGTCAGCTTTCATGATTTTTTTTTTTT
>VXAV01037078.1:0-10386 GCA_013399715.1 Alectura lathami | reverse complement strand
TTGCTAGTGAAGTGTTTGCATGCTTATAAATAAGCAGCACCTGACGTACAGCCAGCTCCCGCAGCCCCGTGCTCGTCCCCAGTCCAGCCGCAGGGAGGTGACAGCCGCACCTGGATCTGTCCAGGTTGACACAGAGCGTCCGAAAGGTGACACAGTGAAAGGGGCTTACGGGGGGGATACCGCGTACACACATGGCCGCAGGGGGACAGGGCCACGAGCACAAGCGACTACACACGGACAGGCAGCGAAGGCTTTACCTGGCTGTGACCTTGAGCACGCAGATTTTCTTTCTCCCTTGCAGCAGCGATTCAAGCCTTACCCAGGTACATTCTGAAGCTGTGAAGTGCCTGGCCAGGTGGCCTTTGGGACGGCATTTCAGCGGCGTCAGGAGTTTCCCAGCTCCATCGTTGGGCACACGCACTTCGGGCCGCGGCTGACGAAGCCATTGAAGCACGTCACCGCCTCTTTGCTCCCATCAGCACCTGGTGCCTTATCGCACCGGGGCTGGCAGCACGCTCCCGAGCCTGCGGAGGGAGCCCCGGCGGGCAGCGCTCCCCTCCCGGCGCGTCCTTCGCCCCGGCAGGCCGGGGCAGTGGGGCAGCATTCCCGGAGTGACCCAGGCGGGGCGGAGCAGAACGCCGTGGGCGTTTCCCCGGGCACGTTTTCAATTCCAATCCGTGTTTTCAGATGCTAGGTAACACGGCTAGGGTGATTTCCTTGCGAGACCACTGTGCTACCGAGCCGTTTTCCCGGCGTGAGCAATTTCCTTCCTGCCATGCCGCCGACCCTGTTTTCCTCCCATCCAGCCGTGGGGCTGGGGCTGCTGCGGCCCCATGCGCTGTCACCACTCCAGGGATCACTGGGGAGTCAGGAAGGCATGGGAGTGAGCTGGCTGCCACCGCCAGGCTCTGATTACAAGGCAAAAGCAAATAGGTTCAGGCTGGTCCAGCACAATTGTTTGTGTTCTCAGAATTTGTACTCTGATTAAACCAATCTAAAGGGCCCCTCTGTGACTATCCTCCACCCCTTTGGCACCAGCTGTTGTAGCCTTGTGGCTAGCCAGCCCTTGGACCATTCAAACACGAGACCCATAAAGGATGGCAAGGGGAGGTACACAGAAGGGTGTAGTGCTGCGGGGGCGAAGGGCAGGGCTGCCTTATTTCTCCTGCTGTGAACCTGGGTTTGTGCAACCTCTCCTCACACCTGTTTTTGTTGGCAGCTTCTCCCAGAGCCACCCCACGCACCACCAGCCCCACTCCACGGCTGCCTGGGCTGCAGCAAGAGCACACAGCAGCTGGCAGGCAGTGTGCTGCCTCTGCCTAGAGGTGATGGCAGCCCCCCAACACCTCACCCCAACCCACACCACTGCCTCCTGGCAAGCTGTTTGCTGCCGATGGGCCAGAGCACAGGAATTTTCCCAGCTACACAAAACCTGAAAGCTCAGACAGCTCAGTTGAAAGCTAAAGCCATCAGGGGGCTCTCTGGGAACACAGCAGATGCGCTGTGAGTTAGTCAGGGCTTGCTCAAAAAACAAACACAACTTCCAGCCATGCAAAGTGCGGCAGTTCTGGGTATGCCCAATAACAGCAGGCAGGGGGTTCTTCTCAGAGCACAGGAAAGTTCTGCTTCCTTTATTTAATCTTTTCCATTATTACTGTTCTTTGGATTTCTTTCCCATCTTGAAAGGACTTCATGACCACACACTGCTATCAGCCATTCATGTTGGAAACAAAAACACATGAAGAAAAATAGCTGCTCAAGAATGTGCTGGCAGGTGCGTCCTAATCACAGAGCTTCCTCCCACGCTGCAGGTTTAGGAAGTGGACTTTGCCTTGAACACCACTGCTCATGTGTGCTGTGTAAGCAGGGAAATTCAAGTTAAGGTGCTAGGAAAAGGAGGCAAAAGCTGTAAAGCTAAAGATTTTCCCAGGGCTTTGTATCTGAGCTGGTCATCAGTATAAGCACCACCTGAACCATCACATAGATGTCATTCTACTTTTTCTCCTTCCAGTTCACATAACTTGTGCCTAAGTCCACCATGTGAGGGAAGCATACCTGCTCACAATATTTACTCCCCCACAGGTCACCAGGGCTGTACCGAGGGCCTAAGCAGGCAGCAATTGCTTCAGCTCTGGTGGTCAGAAATGAGTAGCAGGCTCCAGCTATGGGGGCACCGCCTCCACCACGAGGCAGAGGAGAGGCTAAAAATAAGCAGATAGAATGTGATCCAAGCAGAATAAACTGAGTCAGCTCTTTATTTCAAAGGGGGTTATTTATGGGCTATAGGCTTGCCTTTGGCTTAGCTGCATCATATATGCCTTCTCTGCACTGCATAAAGGTCTCCGTGGTGGCAGTGGCAGAACATCACTGTCACTGCCCCGGCCCATCTCCTCTCTAACTCTGCCATCACCTCCATGCTGTCATTTCCCCAGAGTGCATGTCCTGGTGCCCAGCAGGATAGAAACATGAGGTTGAATTACAGCCTCTGGCAGCTGTTCCTGCACTCAGACTGCTGCCGCTGCCCCTTGTGGTTCCTCCCAGGCTGTGGGCTTCAGCCCTCATTCCCATGGGCTTTTCCTTCCCCATTGCAGGCAATCCAATGGCAGGAGCAACCCCTCTGAGTAAGGTGAAGAGCAGACAGACCTGCTTCGTGGAGGAGGTTTCAGCTCCTCTCAGCCTCCCCAGGGAAACAGCAGCCCACATCTCCTGCACCCACACTGGATTCTAAAAACCTGAAGCTTCATGTCCGCCAGCCTCTGCGGTCCTTCCCTCTCCCCACAACTTCCCTGCTTGAGACATCCAAGGCTGGTGTCTCTGTGCCTTTTATTGCTGGTGGCTGCTTTTTGTGCTGGTATCTCTGCTGGTGAAGGATAACAGTTTGCTGGAGAGAACAATCAGCCAGGTAGCAGAAGGGTGATTTTATAACGACCATGGTTCTCAAGATCTCCCATCTCTGCCCATCAAGGGTGCACACACCAGGCCCCTTCTGGGTTCTGGTGGCTCCACAGCCATGCAGGATGTGTTTGCCTGACTTCATGCAGTTCCTGCTGCTGCCAGCTCTGCACGGAGCTTCCTCCTCCAGGTGACTTCACCCAAGGACCCAGGCACCCTACAGCCCACACCCCACCCTAGTGTGCAGTGGCTCCAGTGCACAAGGTGAGGGCACAAGGAGATCAGCAGAGGTACGTCCCCTCCAGATGCACCTTCCTGGGGATCGGCTGCCTCTGGAGTCCCACCAGCATCTGCTGCCTTGGGCAAGATCCTGCGTGAGTGGCTGCTCTGCAGGTACTGCAATAGCTGCTCCCTGTGCAGCAGACGTTGCAGGAGATGACTTCTCTTGCTTGTTAGAGGAACCAAGAGTGGGAGGAAGGCAAGAGCAGCTTTTGAAGCTGTCAATCCAGTTTGTATGCAAGCTCTCCATCTGTTTTTCCACTGACTCAACTGGGAGTGTCTTTGGTTTGATGGAGCTTGTGTCTCTGCCACAGGCGAGCACAGCAGCTGCCCCCTCAAAAGGGATCATCGTGCGCTTGTCTCACTATTGAGGGCACAAACCCAGCCCACGAGTCTTAACCGGAGTGCTGAGGGTCAGGGCACGGTAAGGAGTCTGAGGCAAAGACCTCGCAGTAGGCAGCAAGCCCCAGGAATCGCCATGAAGGAGGGCAGGGGTGGGCAGACCTGGATGTTGTGCAATGGTCTGGGGAAGCCCATGGCCAGGAGCCTTTCCAGGGAAACAGCTTGATGCCTGGGCTTCCCTTCGGTTCTTGAGAAGATAAGCATTAGCCAGGGAGAACCTGGCATTTCCACTTGGACATTTCCAGCTCTAGAAATTTGGGGCTTGCTGCTAACGCGGCAGTGCCCGGCCCAAGCAGGCTGCCTGGTGAGTCCTTTGGCTGCAGGCAGAGCTCCCCATGCATCAGCATGGGAATTCCTTCTTCTCCTCCCCTCCAGCCGCAAGGCGATGTCAGAAGGGACATTTCCATTATTAACCCAGGTGTATGATGCCAGCTCCAGCTCCTCCACCTCCCTGACTCACCAGCCCATGACTCCGCTGCAGGCCTCCTCCCCAGGCCGTGATGGTGGAGAGCCACCAGCCTTGAGGCCTCCCAGCCGGTGACCTCTCTACAAAGCCCTGGATCTTGTTCTTGGCCCAGGTGGGTCCTGGGGCCATCCAGGGCTCTCCAGCATCCAACAGTGTCTGCCTGGGCTGGACGGGAGGCAAAGAACATCCAGTCTCCATAGTGATCTGGCATGGACACACCGACACTGCTCAGAGGACAGATAGCTTTGGAGGAACTCTTGGGTTGCGCAAGTCACCCCCTGGTTGGTAGGAAACCAGCGTGTCCCAGGTTTTGGAAAAGGGGCTTTTGGCAGGAGATGTGTCCCTCTGTCATCACATCACAGTGGGTAACGCGCTGGTTGCCCATGGGACAGCACACCAGAGATTTGGCCCTCAGGGATTTTTGTATGGGGATAACTGATCTGAAGTGCACAAAAGCTAAGTCACACCAGCCAGCAGCAGCTTTGTTTTCGGCAGCACCAAGCAGGCAGCTGCCACTTGCAGTGTGCCCTTGCTTCCCCTAGGAGCCCTGATGCAAAAGAAGGGATACGTTTTCTTTCCACTCATTGTCAGGCTCCAAGGCAACAGGTTTCCTGGCTCCCGGCTTTGTGAGCATCCAAAGCCCTGGAGCAGCTTCTGTGAGGAATGACTGTGTGGCCTGGAACAGGGATGAGTGACAGGCTGAGATACAGACCTGTGTGGTCCTGGGAGGCACATAAGGGGAGGGAGGGACTGTGTACTGTGACGCAGGAATAGGGGCTCCAGCTACAACTACCTGCAGAAGTTTAAAATAAGGAAAAGGAAGTGGTTCTTGATGCAACATATGGTTAAGCTGTGGAGCTCCTGGCCACAGGATGTGACAGATGCAAAGCATTTAAACAGGATGAATTCATGGAAGAAAAATCTACTGGGTTATGAAATACAAAGAACCACCATCTCTTCCTGAAGGCTGCAGGACTGCTGGAAGCCAGGGAGTGCACCTGGGAAGTATTGCTGTGCCCTTACTGCTCTTCTGCATGCATCTGGCCTGGGTGAACTGTCACACAGCTCCTGGATTTGTCACACTGGGCAGCACAGTGAAGCCACACACCAGGCAGCTTCCTGGGAACACCACACACTCACGTCCTTGCCTGCGCGATCCAGACCACCATGAGGTGTTCCCCTTGCCTCTGCGTTGAACAGAACAGTTGGTAATAATCAGCTGGAGCTCGTTATGTTTCTTGAAGCACTTTTTAGAATGACAGGGAGCATCCCCCTGTACGCTCTCTCCTCTGGATTTTCAGGCAACATACAGCCTAGGAAAAGCATATAATTTGCTGTCAGCAGCCATCTTGTGATGTCCTTGACATAGGGAAAAGACTCTGGGAATTCATGGAAATCAGAATACATATTCTGGTCACTAAAGATAATTTTTAAAAAGTTCTTTTGCTAGGAATCAGTCCAACCTCCGTCTCCACCCTGCATCTCTCCACTCCACTGCTTAATGCCTGCAGGAGTTTTAGTCAGTTCAGCTGTGGCAGGACCTGGCTGCTTGGACACGGCTGCTGATTCCAGAGCCTGCTGCCAGGCGGGTCTGGGGATCTGCCCTGATGGCTGGCATACCCAGGCAGCACTACTGAATTCAGTAATGTAAATCTGGGTTTCGAGATTTCAGAGCAGAATCTCCAGCTCCCCAGGGTCGTAAAGAAAACCTTGCAGTGAGGGCATGCAGAGACAGTGTCATGTGCCTGGAGCTCCTGCAATGCACCAGTTCTAAGCAGCACGGCACACGCTGTTGGGTACAGAGATGTGACTGCACTGGCTTTAATGGGAAGGTCTGACGCTGGCCCATCTCCTGCGTTGTTTGAGAGAGGGTCCAGCAGGAGGAGAGATGTGACAGTCACAGAAAACCAAGCAAGAATCTCCCAAAAGGAGCATGTGTGCAGGAGCTCTGCACTTGCTGCCAGCAGCCTCATGCAGTGACAAATAAAAATACTTGTGTTTTTGCTCAGAGTGCAGACAAGACCAGGTGTGAACAGACTAGCAGACCCAAGGAGGGTCGCGGGCTGGCGGGGCTGCCCTGGTACTCTGCCACCAGGACCTATCCCTGATGACGCAGCAGAAGCTTGAGCTGCTTGTGCTGAAGCTGCACGCACTGCAGAGTGGCAGGGAGGGTTGCACCCTGCTGGTGTTGCTTCCAACTTTTTGTTGTGGACACCAGTGATGTGCCCTGCTCTTCAAGGCACCCAGCTACCTTCAGGGCTGGCAAACGAGTGGCTCTGTGCCTCTGAGCAGCAGGCAGTCATTCAGTGCATTGCTAGAAGGCACAGAGTCCAAAAGCTGCTTTGCTGTGTCACAGAGCCTGAGTTAAGCTGTCCCTTCAGAGTCCCAGTGCCACCGAGCTTTGGGCTTGAAGCTGGCTTGTGCCTGGCTGGTTTGGAGGATCCTGCATGGCCATTTCTGTGCCTGCCTAAGCATCACCTGGAGCATACAGCATGGGCACCTGCTTTTGAAAACCATGGCCCTACTCCCCTGAGCTATGCTAAGCTGCTGCTCATTGCTGCTAAAATTAGCTGAAGGGTCATCAATAAAGGAGCCCTTGAAGGAGCTCACTCTCGGAAGCATCAAAGCAGGACAGCCTGCATGCTTTTCATCTGCTCCCTCGGTCCCCCATGATAAAGCGGGACCCACATGGCGTGAGTGCTGCTCCAGAGATGTGAAGCAGGGCTGCGCACATCAAGGGGCTGACTGGTTTGTTAGCGATGTTTCCTGCATTGTAGCAACAACAACATGTGATGAGCCTTTCCCCTTATCTGGCACTTTCCACCCTGTGCTTTTCACAAGCACAAATGAACTGGAGCTCGTGATGATCTTTGGAGGAGGGGAGAGAATAAATCCAAGCATAATCAGACAGTGTCTCTTGGCACCTGCTTTTCTGATCTCAACAAGAATTAGCTCTTGAACAACATGAGAAGCTGCTCTGTGTAGCAGAGAAGATGTTCGGGCCTGTGGGTGACTGCTGGAAGGGATGAGATGGGAGTAGATCCTGTGCTGGGAGGACACACTCACAAAAGGGGCTGCAGCCTCAGGTTCCAGCCGCTTGTCTGGAATTGGGTGCTCCAGCCCGAGTCCAGATCCTGAGATTTGACAAGCAGCGCCCCACCGCCACGGCCCTGTGTGAGGTGTGTGGGAGATGGGCCAGCATTCAGCACCCCGCAGGAGCTGATCTGCTTTGAATCCCCCCTAGGACTCTCAATAGTGTTTTTGCTGTTTTTTTTTGTTTTTGTTTGTTTGTTTGTTTGTTTTCCCCAACCTTGGGAAGAAATAACTTGCTCCGAAAATCTGGAAGGAACTGTAATCCCCCAGCTGCACAGGACTAGCTCTGTGACCCCTGTGGAGGTGTGATAAAAGCCGCCGTGTGTTGTGCTGTGAGCAATAAAATCACCAGACTCAGCAGCCCTTGAGTTTGTCCCTCATCTGCAATCTGCTGAAGTGCTAGCTCCTGCTCCAGGAACAGCTTGCGAGCATTTTGGGATTCAGGAGGTGGGTGGCAGTGGGAGCATCCCCGCTGCGCTGGGCCCTGGAGACAGGGTGGCACTTCACCTCTGCTCTCAGCTCAGGGTCCTTCCTCCCAAAGCGTGCAAAGAAAGCCAGAGCATGCAGAAAGGTGATGGGGAACCTGCTGGGTCAGACTGTGCTCAGCCGGCTCCTGCCACTGGAGAGCAGCAGCATCCACGCAGCACAGCCAAACCCTGCGCTGGGCAGGCAGGGCTGAGCCAGACACAGCCTGCCTGTTCCGCTCCTCCCATCCCCCCCTGCATGCTACACCACCACACACAGCATGCATGAAATCCATGCTCCCTAAAACAGTTCCAGAAATTACACTCTGGGGGAAGATTGATGGCACCCCCACGTGTATCAGCTGCCATCCATAAGCTGAATTATTCTGTGTGAGAGGAGACTCACCCCAATGATTTGAACCTGAGTGATTTCAGCACTGGAAACATGCTTGGATGCCAAGCACCAGCACCCCTCACTAGCAGCATAATAAATTCACAAGCACCACAGAAACTGCTGCTGAAGACTTGATGTACCTACGGATATGACAAGCAATGAATCAGCCATGCTGTCATTTACACCTTTTTGTCCCATAACTTCCTGGGAGTCTGTTGCCTCACCTCACAAGGCATTCACTGGAGTACCCGAAGCAATTTCAAGTCTGACAACACAGAACTAAGTTTGACCTCAGCTTCACCGCCATTCAGCAAATAGACCCTGAGGATTCTGCCAAACCTGCGGTTCCTCCCTCTGGCTACAAACCTAAGGGAAAGCAGAAACTTGTAGGGCTCTCATGCCTCTGAACATTTCTGGCTGGGTGGATGATCAGAGCTCTGCACCAGTGCCTGGGCAACCCACACAGCCTGCAGACACTGCTGCTTGGCAGCAATACCCTCACTAGCGAAACTTTGTAGGAAAAAGATTTCCAGGGAACAAGTGCATTGGTAGAGCATCAGCTCTGCAGTAATGGCATTTCCTATGAATCACCAAAATTACTTGAAAATCCCCCTTTTCCTGTTGTACTTAAAAAATCTTGCTCCAAACAGCCAAGAACATCCCAGGCTGCAGAACCTGTCATCCAATTCCTTGCAAGGCTTGGAAATGGTGCTGTAAGTTCGTGGACATCTTCTGCCTGGGGTCCCAGTGCTGCGGGGCCCTGGTCCCTCCTGCCCATCTTGGCAACCTTGTTTTGCCCAGAGGAATTAAAACCCAGCCAGGTGTTACTGAGCCTGGACACCCAGGGTTCCCTCAGGTCCCCACTTCTTGAATCTCAGACAAAATCACTTTGTGTGTACCTGCAGGGACAAAGTGCCCTCAGTGGTGTCACAGCAACACAGCTGCAGGGGCTGGGTTTTGCGGGCAGGGCTGTGTTTTCCCACCTGGCAGAAATGAAAAAGAGCTGTGAGCTTTGGCTTCTCCTCTGCAAAGCCCCCTGTGCAGCTGCCACCACCTCGCTTTCAGCATGTCGCTGGGGCCCTGGGTCTGCGCCAGCCACCCACTGCCAGCCTTGTCCCTGACCTGCAGGGCAGTGTCCCTGGTGGCACCGTGGTGCTTTGGTCCCCTCAGGGTGTGATGAGGATGGGTGTCAGTTCAGCTCCCCTTCCTAATGCAGGCCTAGCACAGCACGGCCTTACAACATGGCTGCGGAGAGTGGGCCTTGTCTGGAGATGCTCTGTCTGGGGAGTGGTGCTGCCTGCCGCTAACCCCTCTGCTGGCACTGCCAGCAATGAAGCCCCTGGCTCAGGGTGCTCATGTCTCTTCTGATGTGATGAGACCTTCCCTGTTCTGGCAGTAACCCAGTTGGAAAGGACAGCAACTGGCTGACGGTTACATGTGAGCTCCTGAAGCAGGCCCCGTTGCCAAGAGCACTGTGGCTCCTGCGATGCGCCAGTGCTGGCGGTGAAGCCCTGAGCTGAGAGCCAGCATGGTGAGCGTGGCCTGTGTCAGACTGCTCTGGAAAAACAGAGTTATTTTCAACCTGGACCGGCTCCCTGGGATGGCTCCCACAGCCCACGCCTGGCTGTGCAAGCACGGGGAGCGGTGGGAGGGCAGGAGCTGGGAGCACCTTGTTGGTGCTCTGGGCTCGGGTGGGCATCAGGCAGGCCATGGCCCAAGCGATGTGGAGGGACTTGGAAATCAGCTCCAAGGGAGCTGAACTGAGCACCTGGCTGGGGGTCTGCAACATCAGGGCTGGGGTTTGGAGGTGATCTACCTCACACAGCCAGCACAAGTCTGATTTGGCTCCTCGTGGCACAAGCTGCTCCTCTCCAACCACATTCCCAAACGCCACAAGCCCTGCTAAAAATAGAGGGTCAGCTAAGGTCAGAGCGCAGCCATAGCCCACGGCATTGGGGAGGGAGAGAGGGCAAACGGCTGGCGTGAAGGGCACCCTGTCGGCAGAGCTGCGTGGGCAGGGGAGCACAAAGAGATGCTCAAGCAGAATGGGTGCTCTGAGACGAGCAACCTGCTGTGTCTACAAACCTGTAACCCAGACCTAATTCAAAACACAAACCCCTCAGCCATGGGAAGTGCTCACGTTCCCCTCCTGCCAATGAGCAAAAAAATACTGAGATGGCTTTGGCTGCCCAGGACTCAGGGAAACCCATTGGTGGTGTCTCTGTTTGTACACCTACACCCAGATTTTGATCACTTACATGAAAATTGAGGGCAAAACCACCAAGATTTCTCCCTTTCTTTGAGGTGAAAAGCACATCAGGGAGCAGATCAGACCTTGGGTTGGAGGTCTGGACCTCACTCATTCTTGGCTACATAGGGTACATAGGGAAAATGTG
>VXAV01037075.1:0-10087 GCA_013399715.1 Alectura lathami | reverse complement strand
GGGGGGGGGGGGGGGGGTTAACAGACCCCCACTCCTCAGCTGCCAGGCTGTGGTGCTGACACTGCCCCAAGCACAGAGCTAGCGGAGCCCACTGGTCCACCAGCAGCAAGGGACACCAGGAAGGTGAACACCCCAAGCAGCAGCGTCTGGGATGAGGAGGATCACCTCATTGCAATGCCCTGTGAATGACTATGCCCTGCTCTCACCTTTGCTTTAAAGGCCAGGAGCTTGAGGAACATCTCCAGGGTGAAGAGGACAGTGAAGGCCACGTTGAGGATGTCCGAGATGTGGTTCATTTCTGCAGACTGGTTGTAATGCTGAGGAGCAGGCAGGAGGAGCCCCGTTAACCCACGGTGCCCTCACCCTCCCCTGTGAGCCCAGAGGTGTGGGCTGCATGAGCCCAGCATCCCCCAGCACCAGCAAAACTGGAAATTTCCCCCCACATCCATCCTGCCCCACCATGCGCCTACCCCAGGGGTGCACAGCACGCACCAACACCTTGGCCACGTAGAAAAGACCCCAGGGAGGGTCTCTGAGAGCCACGGACACCCCTCCACAACGCAAGCTCGGCACTCCGTCCCTTACCTGCATGCCCAGGCAGATGGTGTTCAGCAGGATCAGGAAGAACATGAGGTACTCGAAGTAGGAGGAGGTGACCACGTACCAGATCTGGTACTGGTAGGGGTTCTTGGGGATGTAACGTCGCAGCGGGCGAGCCTTCAGCGCGTACTGCACACACTGGCGCTGGGGAGAGCAGGGCAGTGTGACCCCGTGGAGGCGCACAGGGCAGTGCCAAGGGCACAGGCACAGAGCCAGCGCCACTGGTGACAGTGCACAGCCCCACAGACACCAGCGGGTTCCCCCCCTTCTCTCAGCCCCGTGACAAGGGGCACGGACAAAGATGGCTCAAGTATCTGCTGTGCCCCCTGCAAAGACACCCAGGTGCCACCCACAAGCGGCAAGCCCCCAAAGCCACCACTTGCCTCCACGGATGGCCACACTGACTCCCAAGCCCTGAGGTGGCCAGTGGAATTCTGAATACCTCCAGAGATGGAGACTTCTGAGCAACATGTTCCAGTGCTTGACCACCTTCACCGTAAGTATTTTCTTATGTTTAAATGGAATTTCTTGTTTGCTTCAGTTTGTGCCCATCACCTCTTGTCCTGTCACTGGGTACCACTGAGACGAGTCTGGCTCCATGTCTTCTACATCCTCCCATCAGATATTTATGCATATATGTGAGATCCCTACAAGCCTTCCCTTCTCAACACTAAGCAGTTTCAGCTCTCAGCCTCTCCCTGCATGACATGCTCCAGACTACTCAACGTGCCAGTGGCCCCTGGCTGGATCACTCTTTACGCCCATGTCACTCTTGCACGGAGGAGCCCAGAACTGGGCACAGCCCCCTGTTCCAGCTGTCTGGGCACCCCAGCTGCGCCAGAAGTCCCATGCCCTGGTAGAACCCTTCCCCTGGAAAGCTGGTACCTGGTGCAGGCTTGCTTTGTGCCAGCCAGAAATGCAGCTGCCCCTGGCAGCTGGGGCCTGGGGCAGGTTCAGCTCACCCTGTGCCAGCACTCAGGGCTGATGCAGCTCAGCCAGCCCCAGTGCCAAAGCCAGGGCTGGTCCAGCTCGCCCCATCCCAGCAGCTCCAGTACCTGGTTCTTGTCCAGCTCACAGTTCTTGTACTCGCTCTCCCCCTGCTCCTGGAAGGTGACAATGACAAAGCCCACAAAGATGTTCATCATGAAGAAGGCAATGAGGATGATGTAGATGATGAAGAACATGGCAATCTCCACCCGGTAGTTGTAGATAGGGCCTTTATTCTCATCATTAGTGTCAATGGCCCTGTACAGCAGCCTACAGGAGGGAAAGCAAGGCAATAGAGACCCTAGTTAAGGGGAGGAAGACCATCTGTCTACTTGAAGGGTATGGAGAGCTCTGGAGACATCCCAAATCCAACAGGCGTGAAACAGGGGAGTACCCCGTTGGCCCTACAGCCCCTACCAGGATGGCTAGCCCTGCTCCTCAGCCCGGGCAGCTCTTCTTTCCCTGGTAAAGGCTTCCCAGCTCACGGCTTCTCCCAGCACAGACCTGGCCCTTGGCGGGCCCCACACACACCAGACTCACTCTGGCCAGCCCTCGAAGGTGGAGACAGTGAAAAGTGACATCATGGCTGAGAAGACGTTGTTGAAGTGAAAGTCATTGTGGAACCAGATACGCTTCTTCAGCTCGATCTGCGTAGGGTCCCCATCCACGTAGTTGATGAAATACCCCCTGCAGAAGAAAGGATGTGGTACTCACCCAGCAGGGCCCCCTCCTGCTGCTTACCCCTGGGAGGGGACGTGGCCTTGTGCTACGTTTACCCCAGGGCGAGGGACAGCAGCAGGAGACCCCCAGTCCCTTATTTTTGGCTACAGGATCCCCCTGCAGGCATGCAAGTGGCCCCACACACCCCTCACCTCCCTGGCTGCTGCCCTGCTGGGAGCTCTTACCTGCACTCCTTCTCCGTCAGCTTGGATGGGTCTGAGCAGCTATAAAACTTCCCCTGCATTTGACAGAGATCAGGAGAAGCAATGATTTTGCTGTGAGCTTCCACTTTTGCACAGACACATCTGTCCCCTCCCTGCCTCCATGCTGGCCCTGGCCTCTGCCACACCGCATCACACGCTTACAGGCTGCCAGCACAACCCAGCCTGGAGCCCACCGTGACGCTGTGGTCAGTCCTAGGTCGAGACAGGCAAATGTTGCCCAATGATGCAGTGGGAACATTTCTTCCAGGGCTCTGAGCTGAGACATAAACCAGCTCAACCCATCTGGGAGCAAACTATTTGGAAAAATATAGAAAGGAGTGACAAAAGTTAACATATGCTGGCAGGAAAGCTAATTTGCAGGGAGGTCCTGAAAGCTATCTCCACATCAGCTAGGAATTAAAGCTCAGTTTTTAGAACAAAAACTGCTGTCCATCTCTTGCCCATCTCTCACCTTGAAGAGCTGGACCCCGATGCAGGCAAACATGAACTGCAGCAACGTCGTGACAACCACAATGTTGCCGATAGTCTTGATGGCCACAAACACGCACTGGACCACGTGCTGCAGAGGTCGGGGACAGAGGACATGTGAGCACCCCTGGGGCAAAGCCCCCCTGTGTGCCCCATTCCCAGCGGGGGTGGCCCCATAAAAACCAGCAGGTGAAAGCAGGAACCTGCCAAGAGCAGTGGGATGGGGCAGGCTCCTTCCAGAGATGGGAGGTGGGAATTGTGTTCCCAGCCCTGCAAACCCCACAGGGCGTGAAGCCTGCCACGTAACCAACCACCCGTGGGGCCTCCCAGGGGCTGAGGAGCCCAGCCTTCCTCTTACCTTCAGCCCCTTCGCCCTGTTGATGGCTCGCAGAGGCCTCAGCACCCTCAGCACTCGGAGGATCTTCACCACAGAGATGGTGCTGGACCTGAGGGGGAAGGCTGGGCTGAGACGGGGCGATGTCGCTAAGCCATCATCCCACATAAGGCTTAGGGACACCAGGAGCTGGAGAAAGTGACTCCAAACTGAATCCCTTCTGCTTTGTCACTGAAGCAGCGTGCCTCCCAGCCTCCCAGCCACCCACGCCCTGTTGCCAAAAGCTACATACAATTTTTGGGCACTAACACATGGCCTAATGCTCAGCCCTTGGGCTGGCTGCTCCTTTTCCATCCATCAGAAAGAGCTGCAGCACCCCAGCTGCCCCGCCAGCCTAAGCAGAGCAGCGCCCGTGCCGCAAAGTGTGGAGGTGCTTACTCGAATCCCATGGAGATGAGGGAGACAGCAACCACCAGCAAGTCGAGGATGTTGAAGGAGTTCCTGCAGAAGGAGCCTTTGTGCAGGAAAGCACCATAGGCTGTCATCTGGGGAGCAGGAGGAGTTAGGAGAGAGGGCAGGCAGGGCGCAGGGCATGGTCCCTCTGCAGCCACGGGCAGACAGGGCACAGGATGCATCTCACAGCCCCGTGAGGCCCTGTGCTGCTCACGCCCCCAGCTCTGCAGCCAGGCAGGCAGCTGGCCTCAGCTGGAATCCTCCGTTCTGCACTGGCTGGAGGCAAAACTCTTCCCAGTCATTCAGCAAATCAGAGAGGAAAAGAGCAAAAGGCTTACAGTGGGAGCAGCACGCAGCAGCTGCTTGAATTTCTGATTTACTTCAGATTTTCATTGCTTTCTCTTTCCCAAATTTTTCTTAAAGACATGTCAGGACGAAAATGCCGTTGCCCATCTGTCCCAACATCACAGCACAGCTGTCACAGCTGCCTGACCCCACTAGAAAGGGCCTTTGGGGCAGGTCATGCACTGCCAAGACTTGGTGAGCTCTGGGGACTTAAGGCTCAGCTGGCAGCTTCCCCCTCTTGGGCTCTTGGGTCCTGGAGCTTGTGCCCACGGCCAGGACACAGCCTAGACCCATGTGCTGGGGCCAGGAGCACGGGAGCAGAGGGACTCACCTTCAGGACGATTTCGACCGTGAAGACAGAGGTGAACCCAATGTCAAAGTATCGAAGAATCTGGGGACAAAAGCACCAGAACTGGATGAGATCTGGGTGGCATGGGAAATGCACCAGTGTTTCCAAATGTCCTGGCGTTGCGGTTTGCTCTCCATTCTGCGGACCAGGCAGCACACCTAGTTCAGCAGGGCCGGCAAACCCAGCTCTAGGAAGACCCACAGATTTCCCTCAGCTTTGCAGATTGTCCCTAGCACATGATGTAACCTCCAGCCTGGGACCAAGCTCTCAGTTTCCAAGCGATGCACCCAAAAAACTCTGATCCCCAAAAGCAATGAGCTCCCTGGGAAGCTGTCTCCTGTGAGATCCCCCCATCCCTGCCAGGCACCTTGTCGCAGCTGTCCCCTGGATGGAAAACACAGCCTTCCCCACCAGAGTGTGCCGCCCTCCCAGAAGCAAAGGTTAACCCAGGAGCCCCCAGTCCCTCAGATTAATTTTCCTTGGCTTCAAAACAAAAGCAGAGCAAAGACATAAGCATGAAGGCTTTCCTCCTGTAGACGTGAAGAGAAATGGGGAGCTCACAGTGAGACTCCCTTTGTCTGCACCCCTCACAGGGAGAAGTATCACAGCTACCAAATCTCAGCCTGGCACAACGCCTGGCAAGCAGCTGTCTGCTTCCAGGGTGCTGTGGGTCCCCGTGATGCCTCCCCCACCCATCCCAACCCTCCAGAGCCACCCAGGCACCTGGTTGCGGAACGACTCGGCTCGGATGGGATCCTCGGCCGCCAGGGAGATGCTGCTGAGCAGGATGAAGAGCAGGATGAAGTTGGTGAACCAGGTGGCGTTGACAATTCTGTGGCACAGCATCCGAAACCTGCCGGGGACAAAGACGGCGTAAGGCACTGCGAGAGGCCAGAGGGACATCAGACGGGGCTGTGGTAGCCTGGAAGAGGGTTCTGGCTAAACTTTGAGGATGGACAGGCCCCAACCATGAAGGCAGGTGAGCTGGCTGCCTTCAGAGCCGGCTGTTGTCACAGGCAGGGTCCCACCGGGAGGGGTTGGTGATGGAGGTACCTGAGCCAGGCCTGGATCCACAGGGCTTACTTGTTGGTTGGGCTGAAGATGAAGAAGGAGCTGGCTTCGGGCATAGGCACGGCCTTCTCTTTCAGCTGTAGCTCTGCCAGGGGACGTGGCCGAGGACTCAGGGGGATTTCAGGCTCATCCTCCTCGTCGTCACCTGCAGGGTGGTCACGAGGAGGGAGAACTGTCACCCAGAGAGGCCACCAGGCAATGTGACCTGGTGGAGGATCTTCTGATCCTGTCACCTCGATCTGGCAAAGACCTCAGTGCCCCAAGGCTGGTGAGGGGTCACTGCACCCTTCACTTCACACAGCCAGGTTGTGGCACCTTCCCTGTGCAGCGTCCCCAGATTTTTGGGGACAAGTCTTACCTGGGAAGTCTGCAGACGGGTAGGGGTCTTTGATCTCATTGACGTTGGATTCAAACTCATCCACTTTTAGCTGAAACAAGGGAGAGACAGAGAGGAAGACATGCAGGTGAGCGTGCCAGACCCAGGCCTAGCTCCAGACCCAGGATAGCTCCAAGCCTCTGTCAGTCCTGGCTGGTGGCAGGAGGCACCTGATCCTTCACCAGGACCTCCCGAGGGCACTGACCTTGGCTGTTGTGGGAATCCCTTCTCCCTTCGCTTTCTGCTCAAGCTTCTTTGCCAACATCTGCTTCTCATCTTCAGACTTCTCTGGGTAACCTCTGAGCGGATGGCAGGGGAGGACAAGGACAGAACTCAGGGCAGGGGCACAGGTGACCCCTTTCTGTCCTGTTGCACCAAATGACCCCGTCTGGGAGCTCCCACCGCCAGGCACTGCGGCACCCACCTGGACATCTTCCGTCGCTTGCGTTCCTCTGCTTTGGCCTTCTGGGCTGAGGTCAGGCTCTCAGCCTCAGCCAGGTTATCGACCGCGATGGCCAGGAAGACATTGAGGAGGATATCTGGCGGCACAGCGCTAAGGACATGAACTTGGTTCCCTTTGCAGGACGTGGCCAGGGCTGGCCACGGTCTGCGTGTTGCTCTGAGAAACTTACCCGGAGACAACCCCGGCTGGTGGTCCCTGACCCTGTACCTTGAAGTGCTGAGCTCTAGGCTGACGGCCCCATCCCTGCCTTAGCTCAGTCCGTACACGCACACACACACAGAGCAACCTGCACAGTACTGTACAGCTGGAGCACTCTGGGGCTGGGCACAGGGAGCCTGGGCACAGCTCTCATGTCGGAGGATACAGTTCCCGCAGACGAAGAGGATGATGAAGTAGATGCAGACCAGCATGCCGGGAAAGGATGGGCCCCCGTAGGCCATTATCCCGTTGTACATTATTGAATTCCAGTCCTCTCCAGTCAGAATCTGGGAGAAGAGCAGAGACAGCATGAGGAGAAGCAGGGATTCAAGAGACCCTGCACAGAGCAGGGCAGAACCCCACAGCTCAGTCCTGCTCCAGCCTCATCTCCCTGCTCCAGCCCTGAACCTCCACTGCCTACGACCCCAGTCCCATCTCTCCGCTCTCTCCTCAAAGCCAGACCACTGCCCCAAAGCCATGCCTCTCCTAACCCCTGCTCTTACCACAAGACCCACAGCCCAGGTGAGGAGCCAGGCACCCCATCTTGCAGCCCCATTTTCCTCCTTGCTGCATACCTGGAAGACACTGATGAGGGCCTGGGGGAAGTTGTCAAACGTGCTGCGCCGCACCTCCATGTCCTCGAAGTCGTACTTGCCCCCGAAGAGCTGCATGCCCAGCAGGGCAAAGACAATGATGAAGAGGAAGAGGAGGAGCAGCAGGGAGGCGATGGAGCGGACCGAGTTGAGCAGGGAGGCCACCAAGTTGCTGAGGGATGTCCAGTACCTGGGGAGAGGAGGGTGCAGGAGGCGGAATGGAGCAGGAGAGGATGTCCCAGCAAACCAGCAAGGGGGCTCTGAGGGCCGTGACTTCTCCAGCCAGGCCTCATGAGGTGGAAATGGAGCTCAAGGAGTGGTGTGAGAGGCAAGACAGCCTGCTGCCTGCACCCGGGGGTTGGTGACACAGAAAGAAGCCACAAGTCCTGGCCCCCACCGCCTGCATTCATAAAAGCCTAGCACCCAGAGCAACCAAGGGACCCCAGGAGACTTCCAGCAAGCCCTGCTCTGTTCTCTTCCCCAACCCCAGACCATGTCCTGGGGATGCAGAAACCACCATCTTGGCCTCGTTCACCACCCTACGAGCTGCTGGACAAGGCCAGGGACACCTGGGGGGCTGCCAGCCCCCACGCCCACGCAGCCCCCACCCCAACCTGGTGATCTTGAAGATGCGGAGGAGCCGGATGCAACGCAGCACGGAGATGCCCAGGGGCGACAAGGTGCCGAGCTCCACCAGGATGGTCTCCAGGATCCCTGCACACACCACGAAGCAGTCGAAGCGGTTGAAGAGGGACATGAAGTACTGGCGCAGGCCCAGCGCGTACATCTTCAGCAGCATCTCAGCCACAAAGAGGGCAAGCAGCACCCGGTTGGCATTGTCTGGGGGGAGGAGATCCAGCCCGTCAGAGGGTGGGCCTCTTCATCTCAGCAGGGCACAGCAGGAGGGGAAGGAGGGCTGCGCTGCCCACATCCTGCTCTGCCACCACAGGCCCTGAGCTGCGGCCACAGCAAATGCAGTTTTCCAGGCAGCACCCGGAGAGGAGGATGAGGAGAAGGGGGACACGTGCAGCTGTGTGCTGGCACTTGTCAGGGTGTGGCTGTTACGGTGCAAGGCCACTCGGTGCGTCTGCATGCCTGCGTCCGCATGCATTGTGCGCACACAGCTGAGCTGCGCACGTGTGTCTGTGTGGAAGGCAGTGATTACCCGTGTACACGTGCATGGCTGCACTGTGTGAGTGCATGCAGAGTGTGCTCATGTGAGCTGTGCAAGTACACTTGCAGGTGTATACACTGTTCACTGTGTCAAAGGACACACACGATGCACGTACAGGTGCGTGTTTCGTGCACATGCAACGTGCAGTAGTGCAGCAGCAGAGTGTGGATGGCACACACACACCTGTGTGCAGGAGCATGTCTGCGTGTGTCTGATGGTCCCTGTGCTATGCCAGCAGCTGTGCATGCACAGGAAGAGTCCATGCACATCTGCATGGCAGTGGGGTGTCCCCCTGGCCCTCCCTCTCCCCAGGGCTTACCTTGCACAACTGTCAGCCACTCGGGCTGGAAATGGTGCTCAGAGGCAATGGAGAAGGTGTTCAGTGCCACCAGCAGGATGACAAGCCAGTAGAAGAACTTGGACTTCACCACATCCCTGCACTTCCTACGAAATATTCGGTTCCAGCGCCTCCACTGCCGGCTGCAGAGAGGGCCAGGGGGTCAGCAGGGCCAGCAGACCGCTGAGCGAAGCGCCCCTGCTCCCTTCTCCTGGGCCCCCCCCGAGGAAGGCCCACAGGTGGTGCTGGGGACATGCACGGTGTCACCCCCATGTAAGGACTGGGGGAGTGCAGGTACTAAGAACATAACCCTGCCCAGGAATTTTCCCCTGGTGCGTTCATTCAAGCTTTCCTCTTCATTCCCACAAACACCTCCTGGCTCCCTTTTGGCCTCTGGTTTCCTGCCATGAGGGGATGCCTGGAGCCTAGTCCCAAGCTGAAGAGGTTCTTCCCCTTGCAATAACTTCTTGCCAGCACAAAGCAAAATTTCCTGCTGTTTGCTGTACCCCATGAGAGTATCTCATCCTGAGCACACAGCCCCTGGCTTTCCCCACAGAACTAGTAGCTGATAAGAAAGCCTGGCCCAGCCAGGACAGCAAGCGAAACACAGGAGATGGTTCGGTCTGTGCATACTCACAAGTAGAGAATCCACTTGTTCATGCCCTCGATTTCATACAAGCTCTCTGTCTCCGACCCTCCTTCATCCAACGGCATCATACCTGTGGAGGGAAGAACATCCCAGGCTTTCCTTGGGAAGAACATACAGGAGAGGACCTCTCCCAGGAGCACACTTGGACGAGTTTCCCAACAGAGGTGAAATGGAGAAATGCCATCCCCGGGTGGCAGCAGAGAGAGGCTGAGCAGCAGGTTTAAAATGTCAGATGCCAAACACCCAGCAGGCCCCAGGAGCACCTTCCCTGCAGCAGGAGCAGCAGCATCCCCAGCACAGAGAAAACTGGGGCCAGCTGGGATCCGAGCAAATGCAGAACAACAGGAGGTGGCCACAGGTGTGGAAGAGGTGTTTGGTCCTTCCCATTGCTTTCCAATGCCCCTCCACAAGTGTCAGCTCAGCCTGAAGCTCACAGTTATTACATTAGGGCAGCAAAGCACCCACAAGAGACGTGACTGGCCCACAGACCCAGCAGCAGAGCCTTTGGCTACATGCCTGCATGCTCACGTCCTGCCCCAAGCTATTTCTAATCCCTCAAAACTGTCAAGAAATAGCAAGAAACTCATGCATCTGCCAGAGTGAGAGCTGGTAACCCTGCAGCCTGCTAAGTACAGTGGCTGAGGTGGAGGTTCAGCCTAGGGGCCAAGTTATTTACTAGGTTGGGTCAGATTCAGTAACACGATTTAGAAAAGAAAAAGAAAAAGAAAAAGAAAAAGAAAAAGAAA
>VXAV01037073.1:0-10255 GCA_013399715.1 Alectura lathami | reverse complement strand
GCTCTGGGCAGCCTGGGCCAGGGCCTCACTGCCTCTGAGTAGTAGATACTTGGTTTTAAATGGAGAAGCAAACAAGTTCTGTGCAGCCATTTCCTCTCCCTGCTGGGCAAGCCAAGGGCTGTCAGACTGAGCAGCTCTCAAGGTCCTTTTTTCAGTGCTGTGATGGATGCTCCCCCAGCTCCGTGTTTTTGGGCTGTCTTCAAGCCTTTGAGACCCCATGGAAATTTCCTTCTCTGGGAAGCTGTGTCTGTACAGCTTGCTAATCTTTTTGACATTGAACCAGACAGCCAGCTCCATACAGCTTCTCCTAAAACCGCGGGGCTTAGAGGTGCCCTTACGGGACAAAGTGGCTCTAGTGGAGACATTTCACTCCTTCCTTCAGCTCCAGCTAAGTTTTTCCTCCAAAAAACACTTCATAGATCGATGGAGATGAGGGACAGAGCCGGTGACCAGTAGAAGAGTAGCCAATCATTACGCCCCCACTGTCTCCAAGGAGCAAGAGGAACTACAAGTGGTATTATGAAACTATTTTTTACATGTGTGCCTTGCTAGGGGATATCAGAGACCCTCTGCAGATGGCTCTGGGGGACAAACCTTCCAGGGGAATGCAAACAGGACTCTTTGGGAGTAGATGTCACCCTGCTCTGTTCTGGGCACTGGTGGCACGTCCCATGCCTGAGGGAGGTCACGCACCCAGCTCTGCCTCCCTTCTGCCAACATTTGGGCAGGTGATGCTCCGTGCCTCAGTTTCCCCACTGCAGAATGTTGTATGGTCGCTGCAGTGGAGGTTTATCTGTTCTTCTCACCAAGCTCATGGATGTCTTTTATTGAAATTGCCTTCAAAGTCAAGCTTTGTGAAGAGCTTTCTCCAGCGGTGGTGAAGCTATGGACTGAGCAGGCTGTAATTATGGAGGAAGTCTCTGGTCATGCAGGTGGTCAGGCTGTTCTCCTCTGACCTTAACGTCTCAGAAACCGAAATGCTTGTCTGAGAAACATCCTGTGTCCGGCACTGGTCTGTGCACAGCTCTGCCTCAGCTCCAGACACAGCAGTAACAGCCTCCAGCAGCCCGTGCTGTCGTTGCCCGGGGTACTTTATGGGCGCACGCAATGACACAGAGTGGGACAGAGTCACTGCAGCTATCTATTAGGAGAATAAAAATAAACAGGAGTGTTGTGCACGCCTGGGACCCAAGCTGCAAGCAACTAGCTCATTAACTTTAAATATATCACCTAGCTGCACTCTGGAGGTCAAACTCAAGAAAAAAAAAGCGTGAATACTTATCAGTCTCCACATAGCAGATCCTCATCACCATTTAAATGTGTGCATCACTTCAGTGCCAGGGCAGGAAACTTTGCAGGAGGAGGAAGAGTCCGATTATCCTGACACTGGGCAGGGCACAGGCATCTTTAGGAAGCAGTCAGGTGCAGGGTCCCACTTTAAAGCAGGTGCAAGTTTCTCTTCTGCCCTTGAGTACGAGCAATGCAATCCACGTAGGTTTTTCTCTCTTTTTCTTTCCCTCTCCTGCTCCTGTTCTCCCAGCCCGATAAATATTTCATGACATCCTCCAAGGGAGCCGCTCCAGCCGGGGACTGTGAGACAGACAGCGGTGGCTGAAGGCTGAAGGTCGGGGCCTCTCCCACGAGATGCGGGGCACAGGGGTTCACACTGCTGCTCCACTCAGTATTTAATTACCTCTTCCAGGCAGCAGAGCTCTGGCAGGACAGTTTGCAAGCAGGCTGCTGCCAGCGGGGATGAGAGGGTTTGCGGAGCATCATCCCCCTCTCATCTTCCAGAGCCAGCCTGGCATCGTTGCTGGTGGCAGATCCTGCAAGATCAGGGTGAAAGCGCCAGGAGGAATGAAGGATGGGGCTCCTTGGTGTAGGTTGCCTTAGGGTAGGGCTGCAGCTGGGGTGTTTTGTGCTGTCATTCTGCTCCTTGGTGGGCTGACCGCTCTCCCTGCCCTCAACAGCTTGCATTTAGAAGAGCTAATGCCCGTTTCTCAGAGGTGCAAACACTCTCTCTTTGGGGCAGTTGGGTCCAAAGCATCTTCCCTAGGGCTGCGGTGTCTGGGAGAGCTGGGAAAGAGCTGGGTTTCCCATTTCCATGCTGCTATTAGCTGCTGCTCCATGGCTGTGCTTGGTGGAGGGTGGTGCTGGCGCTCCGACTGCCCGCTGGATGTCAGGGCACTTCCAGCTGAAGCTGCTCAAGGACTTTCTGCACCCAGTGGGCCAATATTACACAGTGCAGCTTCAGTGCAAATGCTGAGCAGGCAGCAGATCCAGGGCCCTATGCTACCCATGCATGGTCATGGGATTGTCGAAGGGCTCCAAGAGGACCCAAAGATGTCTGTGGGTACCTTCAGGCATCCCACGGAGCAATTAGCCAGGCTCACGATTGCTCCCAGGGCTGTCGGCAGTGCATCTAGTTGCTATTCCTTTGTATTATCACATTTGCCAGTTTTTTTGTCAGAACTGAGACGGTGCCTTGCAGGGAGTCGGCCTCTGTGGGTATCTGGAAACACTTAGCGCCCAGCTGATGCTAGCGGACTAGTAATGATAAGCAGATCTAATTCATCTCTGATGATGCAGCCAGCAATGTTCTGAGTCATATTTTTAGTCATGCAAGGTTCAGGCACATGATTGCTAACCCCCTGTTTGCTCTGTGACATTAATGCCAGGATTAAGAGGAAGCATTACGCAGAAGAAAAATGTTGGGGCATAACTGCATGTAAATAAGGAAACGATTTCGGTGGTTTAAAAAAGGAGGGTGAAGCTAAGCTCTGCTTTTTTGCCAAGATCACACATGCAATGAGCATCAGTCGGCTGATGGGTGGTGGTTTGGGGAAAGGGTGGCACCTGCACAGAGGGCTGTGGGATTGCTGCCGATGGCAGCGTTTGGGGCTTGCTGGATGGGTCATGGGAAGGAGCCAGGGAAGGTGAGAGCGGTGTGGGAGCACACACGCTCCAGCCTGGCATCCTTCTCCCTTCTCCTCAGCCCCTGAAGCCAACCAAAGTTCATTTCTGAATAAGCTGCACATCACTCCCTCTGAATATAAACCACATCTGTAGGCACAGCGAAGCCAAACGTGGGGACGTGCGCGGTGTTTGATTCGCCTCCAACGCAGGCTGGGGAGCAGACGCTCGGTGCGTGCATCACACATCAGCCTGTAGTGCACTGTGTGACTGTGGCTCGGGGGAGAACATCTATCAACTGTACACCACCATAAATCTCAAACTCTACGCTCCCAGGGTGGCCTGCACGCCTGTAGATCCTACATTACTGGTTAGAATGGCTTTGGTTGGAAGGGACCTTAAAGATCATCCAGTTCCATGACTGTGGAGAGCAGCCCATGCACTTTCACCTCACAGCCATGCAGACTTGGAGCCAATGTGCTGCTTTTTACAGTATTTTTCTTCTGTCTGTTGAATATTATAAAAGGAATTTTCAGCCAAAATTGTGATATTCTGATGCTGCGGTCTCCCGAGGTCCTGATGGCAGGAAGATTTGCTTTCTGCAGATTAAAATGAATGTTAAAGGAGTGTTTCTACCAGGGAAAATGTTTTGGGGTCTTGTTTCCTTGCTAGTTAACAGTTTTAATTGAAAAAGCAGTCAATAAGGGAATAATGCATTTGTAATGGCATCTTTCTTCTGAGGTTCTGGAAAGTGCTGTAATTAAGCTGATAATTAAACCCCATGAAGTTAGTTATGATCCCTGGCAAAGGCACATGGAAGTCATGAGCAAGGGTTTGCCCAGAGTCTCGTTCTGAGTCAGATGCAGAGCCCAGGAGCCCTGGCACCTGCTTTCTCATGAGTTATGCATAGAACTAAGTCCTCCCTCTCCTCTGTGGATGAAGTGACATTGTAGAAAACTCAAATTGAATAACTCAGTATTTTGGGGTCAGATATGGATAGACCTAATATATGCATGGGCAGGTACTAGAATCTCTTTAAAATGCAAATTGTTTTCTTGCTAATCTGGATAATTTCTTTAACCCAATTTGCATCACAGTGTAGGGTTTTCTTACTGCCTTTGCCTGGAAGTGGTGCACTGCGATGCAAATTGCCCCGAACCCACTGTCACCTTGCATTACCTTCCCCAACATGATCCAACATGCTGTGACTGATACAATCCGACTTGATGTCATAAACTGATGTCTCCCATGGGGAAGCAGAAGGAACACAGCTTCTCAGAGTCCATAAATATTTTAAAGAACGGCTTTCCAAGTGATGGGGTCCCAACCCCTTTCCTTCTCTGCTTAATAACCTGTCCCAGAAATGAGCTCCATCCTGCAATGCTCAGCCTGATCCAGCCCTGCAGAGCCCTTCAGCACACGCTGAGCCCTGAAGGGCTGACCAGCTCCAGCAGTTGGATGGGGTCCTCTGGCATGTTAAAGGATCAAAGCTATTACGAATCCCTGCTGTGTTTCCTTTTCAGAGCCTGGGTTGCTGGCTCTCCCCCAGGATATTCACTCTTCACGAAATTACGGGCAGAGCCCTTCAGTGAGTAGATATCACTGTTCTGGCAGAGGAGTGCTTTGACTCTGCTTATTTTCACATTGTGTTTCCGTGAAGATAAGGACATGGAGAGATTTCGATCAGCAGTGCATATGCTCAGATCAAGCATATGAAATATAATAAAAAGGACAGATAGCAGCAGCATGCAGTGCACGTGGTGGAGCTGTCACACGGGGCTGCTGCAGGTACTGCAGACAATAGTGACATTTTAATAGTAGCCCTTGCATTGATCTGCTTTGTCTGACGGCTTTAGACACTTTTCACACCTGGTAATTTAGAACAGCTGCTACATGGAGAGGTGGATCCAGTCAGTTCCAGCTGAATTTAAATAGAAAGAAAACACCCCCAAAATTCATACGGTTGGTGATTCTGTGTCCAGATGTGAAGGAGGGCTAATACATCCACCCGTATCCACTGGTCTAACAGTATGTGGGAGGGTATGTCTGTGGATAGATGGAGAAAGTAGAAGTAGACAGGCACTGAATGACCCTGTTCAGAGAAGCAGGTATTTTTAAGCACATTCAACATGCAAGAATTTCCCTTTTTATGCCATTTTCATTAAGCGTCACGGAAGTTCTCCAAGGGAAAAGTTATATTTGATATAATGCTTGGATATGTTTCAAACAGCCGCATGCCTCATTTACAAAACATACAACATACTGCCAGGGCTCGGGGCTGCGGAGGCTCCGTTCATTCATGGCAGGAGCAGTCTCCCCTTCCTGCTAATGGCACTGGAGCTGTGTCTGCGCCGCCTGCTCTGCATGCTGAGCACACAGGGCTTTTTAGAGACGGATGCTGATGGAAAGCTGAAATGAAATGCCTGGTGGATTCGTAACAGTCTGGCTCTTCCCTCTGCGTGCACTCCCTTCCTCTGGAGGATGGGGTTGGCCTTGTAAAAGCATTGCAGAGACCTGGCTCTTTAGCAGCTCTTTAGAAGAAGAGCCCTGGTAGCGGTAATGGCAGCTGTCCTCCTGCTGAAATTGTGGGGTTTTGAGATGTGACTTGCCTATAAACTCTCCAGGGCTGGGGAACAGTCTGTTTGTCTCTATTTGTGCATCACCTGGTCCTGTCTTCGGGTGTGGGTGTGCTACAACGTGGGCCATTCGTGGGGATAGTGGCCAGTCTGGGTCTGCACGTCCCATGAAGCTGACATTGCAGGTGCCGTTGTGCACGTACGGGATCACGATGTGCTGCAGATCCAGGGGGGCCTGTGGGACGGCAGTGGAAACATTGACCATTTTCTTTCATTCCAGGGGACGGCCAGGTTGATTTTGATGAGTTTATGACAATTCTGGGGCCTAAGCTGGTATCGTCGGAAGGCAGAGATGGCTTTCTGGGAAATACAATAGACAGCATATTCTGGCAGGTAAGTGGCCATTTTTTACCATGCAACTTTAGCCAGCTATCAGTAGCTTCCAGAATTGATTCATTGGGAGCACAGGATGTTCTCCTAAAAGTGAATGCTTGTGTAAAGGCTGCTCAGGTCCCTCGTGCTGTGTGCTGTGCGTCACCACCCCGTGTTGCTGCAGGGACCTGTTCTCCTCAGAGCCCTGCGGGAGGAAGGGTAAGCACTTAGTGCAGGTGAGCTGTGGCTGAACACAACAAAGCACCGAGTTGTTAGTGCCGCACATCTGGGGGCACTTTGAAATGCATTTTTGAAAGAGAAAAGCATTTTCCTCCATGGATCTTTTGTCTTAGGAACCGTGAACCTGTCTGCTGCTGAAATTTGAGCTGTTCACCATCCCTTGGCTGTGGTGGAAGGAAGCTCCAAGCAGTGAGGTTTTCTGTGCTGGTTGCATCTGATTGGTATTTCTGCGGTACATTCAGATCCGGGACTGAGGATTCGGGTCTGGGGCTGATGACGAGTCTGTCTTGTGCCAGTGCAAGGTTTATCTGTGCTGCTGCTCTGGGTGGTTTTGTCCTCATGGTTTTGAGCATTGGAAGGCAGGCAGGTTTGGCAGTGGGAGCTGCCTTGCGTCTGTTGTGCATTGTGATTTTAAGCAGGATTAGACCTTTCTGGAAAACAAGGACAGTCCAGGCTGTAACGGTGTGTATTAAAAATCTCCCAAGCGTTAGTGCTATGTGTTTCTTGGCAGTGGATTGAATGTGTGGTTTCCTGTGAGATTACTGCTTGTTTCGTTGATCACCCAACAGCCTTTGCTTGCTAATAAACTTGGGCTGTTACCAGGTTTATGTGTGTCAAAGGAGTCAAACCTGGATATGAGTATTTCTGCCTTCTGTTACTGCCCTCTGGCACTGTCCAGGCTGGCTGGGTGGAGTTTTGTAAAAGTCTTTTAAAGTCCTTTAAAACTTACTCCTGGTCTCCTGACACATGAAATAAATAACCCTGAAAATTCAGGTCTGGATTACAGTATTCAGTCATCAAAGCAAGAGTTGGTGAAGCTGTAGGTGTTTGTAGTATATCTGGGGGGACATGAGGGCTGCACTCATGCTACGAAGGGCAAGACTGGGGCGGCCATGGATATTTTATTGCCTCCATTGCATCCTGTGAGCCCCATCCCGCTGCATGAGGGAAAGGAGGAAGCACCAACACACCGCACCAAGCCTTCAGGACCCTGCGGTGAGACTGGCCTCATCGTAGCCGTCAGTAAGCACAGATGCCCCTTGCTCTTTCATGCAGCAGTGGGCACAGCACTGATGCCCCCTGGGCTGTGGTGAGATTGGTGAAGAGTGGGGAACCCAAATAACCAGCCCCACAGTGTGGGGGCAGCCTGGGTATTGTCCATGGGCACTGAACCTTTGACTCAATTGCTCAGGTGCTCCAAGGCCTCCAAAAAGATCTATGTTTATGGTTGTTTACTTGTAAGGGTAAAAATACGTCTCTTTCCATAGCACGTTTCTGGGTTTCAGAGCCCTTTATCTCACATTTCGCTTCTCCTCAGGTAGGAGAACTCACAGAGAACATGGTAATTTTTCTTCTTATTTCCCCCCAAAAAGCAAGGAAAAAACATGTAGAGTAGTAACATTCAAGGAACAGATTCCCTTTGCCCCTTCCTGCCTGGCTTTACCCAAGCCATCTGCAGGGTTTTCACCTCGTCTTTAAGCAAAGCACTGACACATCTGCGTCACCTCCAGTGGGCTTACGTCTGATCCAGACAGAGCGCTTTCCAGAGCCAGGGCCTGGCCATGTGCCCCGTATCCCCTACACGTGTGTTTTCCATATTTGCTGGGAAAGGAACAGCTTGGAAAGGGGCTGAGTTCGTGTTGAGGCCAGAGCACTTCGACCCTGCAGTCCCAAAGAGGGATTTTGAGGAGGGGGTGTTATCCACCGGCCTGGGTGACAAGGGCAGCAAACGTGGGACAAGAAGGGACAACTCCACCCTGGGGCCAGGTGGTGCTACCAAAAACCTCACCATAAAGCTGTGGGCAGCAAAAGGCATCCTGAAGAGGCTCTTAGAGCAATCTCAGGGGGATAAAATCCTTGTTGGCATCTGGAAAGTGCCTTCCCCTCCTCCCTCCAAGCAGCTCCCTCCCACTGTCACGATTTTGGCTCTTGGGGCCTTTTTGCTGAGGGTCCAGCTTTCTGCACAGTGGCACTTCTGTGCAGACTGTATTCCAAGCATGCTTTAGTAACGCTTTAAATAATGCAACGACAGAGTTAAGTAACAAACAGCAGGAGAAGGAGAGAGGAATTCAAGGAAGAGGCGAGGGCCTGGCGGTGCATCTGCGACAGAGCAGGAGCGAGCTGGTGGGACACAGATGGCAGAGGCTGCAGTGGGAAGGATCTCACAGCAACAGCAGTGGGGCTGCAGGAGACAAGGAGCGGGTGGGAATGGTGTGAGAATGGGAAGGAGAAAGACAGCATGCATAGGAGAGGATAGACTGAGGCAACAGGGGAACGGTGCATCCATTCTACTGCATGTGTTGCCCAAAGAGTGATGGTCAGCCCAGGGGAAGCAGGATTTGGCTGAGACCCATGTTAGAGGCGTGAGGGTCTCTTGTGTGTGTGCTCCCTCCTTGGTTTCCCATGGGGGCTCTAAAATGAGTTGTGTTGGTGAGTGTTAGAAGCAGCTGACTCCTGCTTTCTCAGGTAGCAGCGATCAGTTCTGCTCCAGTTAGAAGGGCTCTCCAGGTCCCTCAGCCTGGCTGAGAGCTATTTACGGGGAGGGAGGGAAAAATCATCCCTGCAAACACTGCTTCAGGCCAAGTCAATATAGACCAATGATATCAGGAGAGCTGAGGAAACATTGACTTTCCCTTATCACTGAAAGTCTGTCTTTCCTGAGTGAGATGAAGCGCGCACAAAGCACCGTTCTGCAGAGAGCATCCCCAGGTGCCTCCTGCTCTGTTTCAGAATGGTTTTCTTATCCTCATGCTGTCTGTTTGCAAATGGAACTAAGATGTACCAGTGCACAAACATCTTTAACTGCCACTGGAAGCACCTTTTTTTAAACGTGCAGCTGCTCTGTAACCAGCAGCCACCCCACACCCCAGGCCATGCTGGGGGCACCCAGCTGGAAGCAGCTCAGCAGAGAAGGACCTGGGGTCCTAGTGGGCACCAAGGTGACCACGAGACAGCGGTGTGCCCCTGGGCTGCATTAGGCAACAAGCTTTGGCACTTGCAGGGTGTTTGCCCCCTTCCCTCTCCGTCTTTTTCCTTCTATTTTTAAAATGTGGTCGAGCATCCCTTGCCTTGCCACCCCTCTGACCTGCTCCCGCTGGAGTCCACACTTGGTGCCTTGAAGCTGGTTGTCTTTCACGTGTCAGCAGTGATTTGCAGTGATTTGGTTGCCACTGCATGCTCACAGAGCTGCTGCTTGCTTAATCCAAAATTAACCAGGAGTTGGTTAATTTTGATGAGAATTTGTTTTCCAGAGCTCAGGGAATACGAGTGCGGTTCCAGCTGGGCGCTCAGAGGGCTGTGCTTTGTGCAGATGGGATTAGACCTTTCCAGTGCATGGCCGTTCAGATCTGCAAAGCTCTTTAGATCAAGAGCATTACGGAAAATGCAAACAGTGCTGCTGGTAAATATTAGCTCCTTTTTGGGCAAACAAAATCCAAATCTGTCCACTGTACCCTGCCATTCTCAGAAAGGGAAAGGGATAAAACGAGAGAGAAGGAACTGGGTGTTCCTGTTCATTTACTGTTTTTGCCGAGATTTTTGTAAGTCCAAAGGCTTCCAGGAACGGGTGTTAAATAGTTTGCACAGGACACAGTGTAGTGGATCTTTAGTCTCTGAGGGTGATCAACAGGAACGGGAGCAATAATAATCTCAAATGTTAGGCTTTTAATTAAAATGAGCCTCTCTACGCATTCTGAAGTCAGAACAAGTTTGAACAGTTAAACAACAAGGCTGCATCTGCACTGGGTGCAGAACAAACTCTGTACCCAGCAGCGCTGATGAGATTGTTTCCTGAAGTCGATACTTTGCACGGGGTTTGTTTGAGAGGCAAAACTGCTGCCTGCTGTTTTTTCCCCCATCTCTTTACTGTGTGCACACGGAAGCTACAGGGAACATCATTTCAGCCAGTGCTAACGAATCACCCAAGCAAGGATATCCAGGAGCTTTGTCTTGCACGAGGGGCCGGCACTGTGTCATCCGCTCAAACGTGGTGCCTGCTCATCGCGCTCGATATCGCCCAGCGTAATTTACTGGCTTTCAGGAGGAGGCTGGTTGTTTTGGGATAAATAAGTCTGCTTTTCAGGAGCAGGAAGAGCGGAATACCAACGTGATGCTTCTGACTGGGAGATGGTGCTTGGGGATCTGCTTTTTTTTTT
>VXAV01037072.1:0-10206 GCA_013399715.1 Alectura lathami | reverse complement strand
AGAAGAGAATTTTAACAAATTCAATTTTTTTTTTTTTTTTTATCTTTCAGTTGACACCCAAAAGTTTCTCCACAGCTCTTGGTGCTATAAACTGAAGGAAAAACAAACACATGACAGAAAGCAGAAGTAAGAGGTTTTCATGCATTCTCATGATTCCAGAAGCTGGAGCTTTAAGGAAAGAGAAACAATAAACAACAAAAATCTTGTGATATAAGAATTATGATTTGGCTAGCAGCAGAAGTAAAACCTCATGATTTATGTGACAAACCGCAACTGAACAACTCAGCTCAAGAACTTGGAAAAAGGTGAAACATTCCAGCATCATTTGGGCTGCCAAAATAATAGAAACAATCATGCAGAATTCCAGTGCAAGAGAAAAAAAAAAAATTAATGAGATTTGTTCCACTTTCATGAACTCAAAGACAAACAGATGTTGACAAAAAGATGTTGCAAATGGTTTTTGCTGTTGTTGAGCCAAGCCCGACTTGCAGCGATAGGAGTGCATCTCTCCTTCACTGTGCCAGCCCCTCTGCTCTCACTCCTCACTGGCTCGTGCAGTGCAGCAGTGTCTGCGCGCGCCGTGTGCTCTTTCACGTTTTTTACCAACACAATGGGTTTAATTACAGCCTCTTGTAAGGCATGTTAAAGGTGGCAATTAGTTATTAAGCATTTCTTCTGCCAGAAAACACCTGTAGTGGGTACTTCCCTAAGAGAAAGGGGCACACACCCAGTCTCAAAGGCCCATGAAAAATGCCCCACTCCTCAGTAACATCTGCGCTTTTTAATGCGGTTCAACAATTCGGACTACAAGTACCAAAGGGCTCAGCTGGCTCCTGCGTACTGCTTTGGTCTCCTTTAATACTGCAGCACCCATTAGTTTTATTTACTACAGATTAGACTTGTAGGACCCAACCTAAATGATACTGAGATCCAAGAGGCCCTCTCCTGGAAAAAGGCTTCAGAAATGGATCCCATGTCCAAATTGAAGATGACGCCAGCACTGGTTTCATTTCAAGGCAATCCAGATGTTCGGTAAAGTGATTAGGAAGTGCTGTGTATCAAATATAAGATACTCCGCATTGAACTAATGCATTTATTTGCTCTGAATGGTTTTCCAGTTCAGGGCAGCACTTTGCCTGTCACAGGTAAAGTGCTTTGATAGAACACATGGACATTTCTGCTGCTTAAACTGAGCCAGAGAACAGAATGGCCAGCGACTCTCAGATCTCAACAAGAGCCCAGAGAAGCACAGTTGCTCTGATATATTTATTTCCTGGTCAGCTAAATGAGGAGCCCAAATCCCATTTGTCAGCATCCTGTATATCCACAGCCATTTGAAAGGAAGCAAATAAACATAACAACGTTATCATGGAGTCATTGAGTTTTTACCCTGTTTCTGGCTAGCAAGTGTCCAGAATATCATGGAAATCAGGCAGTACAGCCCCCTGCTTTAAAGAACAAAGGCTGAGAGCTTGTCCTGGCCGCTGGTGATGCCAAATCTCTGCCCAGACAGGCTCAGTTCCCTCCAGCACTGCATCCAACTACATAACCTGGCCTCAGCTGCGTAGCTGGGACAAGGCAGGTCAGACCTGTCCTGGGCCCAGCAAAAGGTGGCAAAGCTTCGTCTCAAACTACTGCGAAGTGCAAGTGCCACATGCCTCCCCCTCGAAGACCTGCTGGTGGGGAGCTGCCTGCAAGGAGGAGCAACAAGGCTGAAGAACAGCTGGGGAAGTTGGGTGGGTGAGTCCCCTGTTGTACTGCCATGATCAGGAACAAGAGGAGGGGTAGTCCTCTTCTCTTCCTTCCCCTTCAGTGGAGAAGGTTTCAGTAGATGTGTTGGCTACCACTTCTGGCTGCCTTAACTTTTGAGAGGTGGTTACAAAAACAATCTCCAAGCAGTCACCAAAAAAGCACTAAATCCCAAGACACCACATCCTATGTGAATGTAAAACATCCAGCTCAGGAGAGGCACCAGCCACGCTGTCCCATCCACATGCAGCATCTGCAGACATGTGTGGGATCTTCTGCGCTGCCAGGGAGCCTTTAGGCTTTGGGCTTATGTCTCTACCTTCTCACTCAAGTTTCTCTTTGCACTTCTACTTGTGTGCAGGGGAGGACTCACAGGCATGGGGGGAAAAAATCCAGATAAGAAAATGCAGCTGGATTGTAATTTGTAGTTTCACAGTCCTCTGTGGATAAGCCCCTACACAATACATCCATTTGCCTGCAAATTGAGAATTGTGTTAAACCCACAGTAGTTCTGATGTAACAATATCTTCACGCTGAGAAACTTGAAGACTGCTGAGAAATACAGCACTTAAGCAGAACAAAAAGCAAATTCCCAGCAGCACCTTCCACCCCCATGTTTTTATTGAGTTTTAGTAGAAAAGAATTCAAAAATACGGAGGGCCTGCCGACCAGACTAGGCATTGTCTGCATTAATTTGGGGTATACATTACTTTCAGCTGATACTCAGCTGAAAAATTAACCCAGCATTCCTCCATGGCTTGGGATTTCATGAACAAGTTTTGCAGACATGTATCTGCTCCCTGGACATGGTGCTCTTGATTTCAACTTACATGGGCACGTGGAAAAGCGAGGAGCAGCTCTGTGTGTGTGTGTGTGTTACAGGGGGGAAGTGTCCCAGATGGAGCAGCACCACGCAGAACAGCAGCAGCTCTGAGCTCACAGGAGCTCTTCTGGAAGCAGTAACTGCAATGTGACGTCACCAGCCTCAGTGGCAGCAGAATCTGGCCACCAGGTACCTGATCTGTGCTGGCCACGCAAAGGCAAGCATTGGAAGCTGAATGAAGCGGCACTAAGGCCATCAGCAGTGCCTGAAGGAGCTGGAACCTACACCTCTGCCCCTCAGTCCTAGGTGATTTTGATAGTTTTCACCCTAAGCTTTTTCCTTAGGCTAAAAATATGCTACAGGGGTACCAGGCTCCCAGCTGCTTTTACACCACTGCTGCAAGACTTCTATTCTCAGTATATGTCATTTTGTAGTTGTCATTTCATTATGTTATACAGAATGCAAAACAAAAAGTTTAATCAGTTAATTTTCTAGCTTATTTCTGATGGCAGCTAAGTTTTTACCTACCACACAAGGCTCCAAGTACCTAAGGGCCCCCCTTGCACCAGAGGTTACAAACTTGTGCTGCCTCTCCCAAGAACCTCTAGGATCATGGAGCCATTTCCACACGGGTCACTGACAAGCAAGAACCTCACCTGTGAGCAGAAGGCAGGAGGCACAGCAGGATAACGGAGCACCAACACGACTGAACTGACCGTGACACCTCCAGCAGCAGCCCCACGTGCCCTACCAGACTGCACAGGGCCCTCCTCTGTGCCCCCTCCCCTAACCACCACCTGGCACCAGTCTGGAGCCCCACCACACAGCACCCTCACCCCCAGCAAAGGGCTGCCAGCCTTCTCCAGAAGCACCCTCCCTCAAGCAGCTCCTCAGGACATGCAGACCACCCCAGCCCTTCCAAGGCTGCTTCTCTCCAGTAGCCAGCAAGGAGAGCCCAAGAAGTCCCAGCTCCCCACAACAACACAAGGACTTGCCTCTCCTCCTTAGCTTCAGGCTCAGGAGCCTTGATCTCAGCTAGCAGAAAGCCAAAATATTTGGGGTCCACCTTTCTAGGAAGCTGTGTTTTCCCCCCACAAAGCCATCCTTCCTGGGCTCTTTCTCTGGGAAAGCAGTTGGTGCAGAGGAGGCAGCTCAGACCCATTCCCTCATCACCTGCTCACAGGTGTAGGCACTTTCCTCTCGTGACCAGGGCTGGAGGCTGCAGAAGCACTGCGTGAGCCACCCCACCACTAACACTCTCCCTTCACAAGATCTGGGCCCTCTTTTCAGCAGATAAACACGGTGTCAGTATCAGGACTAGAGAAACTCAGACGCTGAGTTTTCAAAAAAACACATTAAAAACAATGCTAGTTGCAAATGATTGGCAAGAATTAACACGGGCATCTTCACTGGAGCGTGATCTGCGAGCTGTACAGATAACTGCGGGCACTTCCGTCGGGCTTCGCTTCATAAACACCCTGCGAAGGCAAATCATTGGGTGGGAAATGAAAATCAAGAAGGAAAAATGTATATGTTTCTGATTATTCTGCCCTAATGTTGTGTTCTGTCATTATGGCAGATTGCTTAATTGTGCTGCTGATTACTTTTCCTGAATTCTTCCTACAGCTGTAGTTTTTGCAGTGCCGTGGAAACACTAATTAGCAGGAGGAATGTTGCCTTAAATTTTGTTACAATATCACACACATTAAAAAAAAAAAAAATAGAAAACCTCAGCGTTTACTTACTTGGTCCCCTCTCTTGTTTACTTAACCCAGCTCACTCACATCCGTCTGTCCCTCCTGAGAACTGTGACCGGGCCGAGGTGGCGGGGCTGCAGGCGGGGAAGTCCTGCTGCCAGCTAAAGGCAGCTGTAATCCAAGCAAGCAGTTTAGATCAGTCCTTCCCACCTCACAAAATTCACCTTGTAGAACAATCCAAACGTGCATTCATTGTAGGACGGGCTAGACTTCGCGTGCTTTTGCTACCAGGAATTATCTATATACTTTGCAATATGCAAAATAAGCTGCCGGTATAGGAACATCTGCACGATGCTGTAATCTTACTGCACATTTAGGCTCCACATTCTTAATGATCCATCACGGGGAATGATTTGATGTTGTTTAACTCTTGTTTCACTAAGCTGTAGTGTGAATTTCCCCTGCTTGTTCTGCAATACATTCCTACAATACATCCACTCGCTAAGGAGAAACGCTTCTTATTTTGTGTAAATGAATGCTGTGACATTTTACTTTTTATTTTTCTGTTCTTAAGGGCTAGCTGCTGGTTCAGCCAGCCTTTCTCTTCCTCCTCCTCTTTCTCCAGATGATCTGAAAGACTCAGCTCAGCAACCTCAGCAGTGGGAAGTGCCCAAAACTTGCTAGAATGAGGTTTGGCCATCTGAAAATCGGAAAGGAAATCAGAAATCGGGGAACAGCCGAGGGCAGCTCACTGAGCCTCACTTAGAAGACAACCTTGAGGCTCAGTACAAGTTTCCCAGAGCAGAGCAATGCACTGCCAGGTATTGCTCATGTGCACCAGACCCACTGGCTTCGTCCTGCATATGGTTTCTCTCTAATACATAGCTCCTGAAGCCCTGCTAAAAAGCAGTGCTGTGCACCAGGACAGGGGTGCAGGATACATCCTGATGGACAGGGTGCATGGGAGCAGTCCTAGCACCTCCTGGGCTTCCTAAGGGCACTGCAAGCACTGAGCAGCATGAGCAGGGCTGGCCCCGTGGTGCTGCAGGCACCGGACCTGCCCGGAGCCTGCGGTGGAGGATCTCGCGCATGCTTAAGGGACGAGGTCGGCATTTCTGGACATCTGGCATCTCCCTACAGGCTGCCAGACATCGGGAAATCTGAGACAAACAGACAAAGTCCTCCAAATCTGCAGGCACACAGCTTTCAGGTGGAAAATGTCTGGGGAAGCTTGCATGTATGGTAACCCTCCACTTTGCAGTCTGGTTTGCTTTAGCCGTGGCTGAACCGCAGCCAGCTGTGGGCTGGGAGCTGCATGGAGCTGCGACAGCAGATGGCGGCCCCGTGAGCTGAGCACTATGGACAGGAGCACCACAGCTTGGGGCCTGTGCAGCCAAAATCAGGACCTTTATCCCTGCACCCAGTCCTGCGCCACGCTCTTGGGGTTTAGGCAAAGAACCTCACAGATAACTAAATCCCACTGGTTCCACTGGACTTCTGTTTGCAGGGAGGAGCCACCATCCAAAAAGGTGAGGAGCAGGAATCAGGTAGTAGAGGTTGTTGAAATCTAACAGGACATACAGCAGATTATTACCAACCAACAACAGATACACGTCCTCTAGGAGAAAAGCCATTTTATCTGCCTGTTCCTGGTAAGTACAGGAAGAAGTTCTGTGGTCACCATAAGTATTAGCATTGAATAATGTTTGGCTATATTAATCTGAAGTGCACAGCAGGGAATAAGGTAATTTTTCCATCCTCCTGATTGTATGTAAAAATTTTATATGAGCTTTTTGTGGATTTGATTGCAGCAGCTTGGGGTGTTTCCCAATTTGCTCTTCTCCCAGGACACTTTTCCTGGATCAGCTGCTAGCGAGCCCTGGTGGAACATATGGTATAAAGTATTTGTTTCTTTAACATTTTAAGCAACATAGAGAGACAAGGTCATGCTCTCCTGGCACGTGGCCCTTGTGCAGCATCTTTTACTTCTGCTTCACTGTGCTGCAGCCGAGCAGCAAGGAGTGAGCTGGTCCTGCAGCTCTGCACCATCCCACCACACACAAGTGCAGGCACAAACCCACGCTTCCCTTCCCTGGCACTTTGACATTTGCCAACAGCTGTTTGGTTGCGGTGATGACGTTGGACAACACCTTTCCATGTGGTTACAGCAATGATGTGTTGGCTAAGAGCAGCCTCACCCCCTAGGAGAGCATAGAAGTCGCCTCGTTACTTAATTTCTGTTTCTTTATTAGAGGAGATGCCACAAAGTGCTTGAAATAACGTTAGCGGCTGCGAACTGCGGTGCCCGATCAATGAGGGACATGACAGCCAATTACCCTTCCACTTTCTGATTGTCCCCAGCAATCAGCCCAGATCAATACCTTCAAACTCAATTGACAGCAGATATCAAATCTGAAATAATATGGTTCACTGTTTTAGAAGTGCTGTCGCATTGTGTACAGGTGGCCGCAGCACTTATTTAAACATTCATTTCACTCCCGTCTGGCCCAACCTGGCAGGGCATCCCGTGGCATTTCAGCACCGAGCGCCCATCTACCGCAGCGTCACACCCCACCGGGCACCCTCACTGCAGAAATAGCTGCCCGAAGAATAGAAAAATGATAAAACAGTTTAGGCTACAGCAGCAAGGTGAGAGCAGGAATAGAAGGAGTGAAATTCACCTGCTGGAGCGAGGGAAATAGGGAGCACGTCTTCGGCCCGTGCTCCCTTTACTGGCAGCGGCAGAGCAGGAGCTTGCGCCTCCCTTTGTTTCAGGAGGCTCGGCAAAGCTTCCAAGTATTTCAAGGAGTGCTGTGCCAGGAGCTCTTTCACAGTTTCCTTTAAAGATGCCAGTTCGCACAGGCTTTTGTAGTTGAGGAGGATCATTTACATGCATAACGGTTTAAACAAAAATACAGCCACCGGTGTGGGTGCGACGAGCCCCTCGCTCTGGTGTGGGGATAGGACCAATACAGTTGGGCACTCCTGTCCGACAGTCCTAGAGGCTTAGGGATTGGTTTGGGTGCACCTCCACAGCTGCAGGCTCTCTGCCTGCTTTAGAGAATGTGTTCTGGGGGCAGACAGCCTCCTGCAGGTGTGGTGATAACAGGAGGGGTATCTGCTGCATCCTCAGAGTCGTGGAGGAAAACCTGGAGAACATGAACTCAGGAGCTTAGTATATAGACAGCAAAAAAAACCCACTCTTTTAAAAACAGTCCACCATGGGGGTTGGCTGTGACAGGTCTGAGCAGTGGGTCCCATCCCCCTCAGGTGACCCTCCCGCAGCCACAGATGCCCCGTGGTGGGCAGGCTTGGTCCAGCTCCAGCACCTCCCACAGCCCCGTACGGGTGCTGCTGACAGTGGTGTGGCTGTGGGTGCTCCCTGGGGACCTTTGAGCACCACTGCCCTGTCCAATCCCCCAAACACCTAGGGTGACCCCATAGGGGCCTGCAGCCTGCCCCAGGACATCCCCAACTCTTCAGCTTGCAGCACTCGCCCTGCTCTTATCCCCACACCAGGTGCACGTGCCACTTCCAGAGAACAAGCTAATGAAAGAGATCCTGATGAGCTTGCTGTGATTTCCTTCATTTCGGCATCCGCATATAACAAAGGCAGGAGTGCAATGGGCAGATAATGGGGGGAAAGCATTAGCCCCGCGATCGCAGCGTGGCGAGGAGCCAAGGCGCTCCCTTTTTGTTAACACACAATACTTGTTGTAAGATTGAATATCCATTTGGGGGCAGAATTCACCCACTTTCCTTCATGCACTCCCCTCTGAAAGCATCGTAATGCTTCACTTATTGGCATTTTATTTTGATGAATAGGCTGCAATTGGTGCAAGAATATCCTGAACGGCATTAGGAGACTCAGCCATGTGACCATTGGCCCATTTGCTCTAAGTACCATCAGTCAAAGCTTGTATTACTCACAGGATGCTTAAGCCAGCATATTTTCCTAGCAGGAACAGTCGTCAGAGAGCCAGGGCAGCGCAAGGGGTATCATGCCTGCTGCCTTGCTGTTACCCAGGGTAGAGCTGCCCAGGTGCAGCATGTCTGAACGATGCTCAGCCAGCGTGGGGAATATGAGATGTTTCCTCCAGGCTGTGTTTCTGCATGGACAAAATGCATGAAAACAACAGGCCATGGTGCTTGCAAAAAGCAGACCTCCATCAGCAACTGCAGCAATGAAATCTCTGAGCTCAGGTAGCCTGTTACAGCCGCAAAACTGCTTCTCCACCGATAAGCCAGGCCTTGAGTCATGGTTTCCAGCCTGGTACCAGGCTGCCCTTTGCCCAACTTCAGCCTTGTTGGGAGCCCAGCAGGGCGAAGGGCCCCTCAGCTGGTGTTTCGGGGTGTGCATCGCTGTGCCAGGCAGAAGGCTCTGCCCAGCACCGGGCAGCAGCCGAGGATGCTCAAGGAGATGCAGCTGGCTTGTGCTCCATTAAAAAAAACTAATGCAACACACACCCAGCTGCCCCAACACTGCCCAATGCCATGGCACCACTACTGCCAGAAGCAGGGAGAAATCCCACTGCTGGTCACAGCCACCAAACCCCCATGTGCCATGGGGCAGGCTCCAAAACGCCCCCCAGACTACTCACTGGCAGCAGGGAAGGTGCTGCAAGGCGTTGCTTTTGCTGGTTTCTTCCAGGTTCGCTCCTGTCCTCGTCAGTGCCACAGCAAGGACATGCAGACACATCCCGCTCTTGCCTGCGGATGGCAGAAAGCCATTTGATGTGCCGCTGTTTACTTTCAGAGCGAGGCAGAGCCAAGGCCCTGTCTGAGCACTGCAAGTGCTTGTTCCTGGGCAGGGAAGGAGGAGGGGGAAAGGCAAGGGTTCCAGCTCTGGAAAGCAAGCCCTTTACAGCACATAAAGAGGAGCCCTCCGTGGTTTAGGACAATTACAATTAATTAGAAATTGTAGCTGTAGCTTTGCTTCCCATGTGGCTTTGGGCAGAAGTGTTGCCAACAGTTGTTTTCAAGAGCATTTTGCCCCTTTGCAGTATCAAAGACACCACTAATGTGACAGAGGCTCCAAACATGGCTTGGGGAGGGCTGTATCACACCCCAGGATGAAGAGTGCCTTTACAGCACGTCGGCAGGAGCACAGACCTCAGGGAAAGAGCCCTGTCCCGTCCCCAGACGGCTTCTCCCATTCCCTGAAGCCGGTTTTAAGCTTGTGTGTGCTCAGAGAAAAGGCAAAATGCACAAGCCTAGCAGAAAGCTATGCCGTAAGTATTTTTTACGTACTCTTATACTCAGAAATCAAAAATACTGAACTTGCCAGCAACAGTTAAATAAAATCCATTTCCTTACGGCTGCTCATAATTCAGATAGCCTTCCCCCCTTATTTGCACTGTTTATACATGAATTCCTACTGCATTATGTGCTTTGTGTAAGCAGGAAAAGTCCAGTCCAGACAAGGCTCCATGACAGACTCCCCTGACTAATAGCAGAATTATCCTTACATAAGTCCTTTCTGGTCCCTGGCACTTTTTCCCAGCAGGAAGGGTGCTCTGAGCAGCCTGGCAGGACGAGAGCAGGCCGGCTCTCCCATCCCTTGTCTTGCACTGCCATCTCATGGCGGCTCTGGTGCCAGCCTGAACAAATCCATTTTCCTTCAACTCTCTGCAGGTATTTTTTGCTGATCTGCAACGGTTTCAGATTTATACATTCAAGCAAAATGCAGAGATTAAATAAGTTTTTAATTACTGAAAGCTGCGTCCAAAACCTAAGAGCCTTCAAAGGCAGCTCCAGGATGGAGCACAAGCAGCAAAGAGATCATTTATCTCCTTGGGAGACGATCAGTTTTCCCAACCAGACTGCTATATAAATGGTAACACTATACAAACATGTGTCTTCCACATTACAGACCACCTCTAATGGCTCCTCTATTCCAGAAAAGAGGGGGGAAAAAAAAAAAAAAAAAAAAAAAAG
>VXAV01037071.1:0-10178 GCA_013399715.1 Alectura lathami | reverse complement strand
CAGGTGGGATCGTGAGCACATCCTTAGGGTCCTGCTCTGCCTCCTCTCAGCTCTCCCCTCTCTTTCAGGATGTCCCGTGCCGTGCGGTGCCAGACCTGCCTGCGCTGGGGCAGCTGGACGCGGCTTCGCGGGTCCCTGCCGGGCAGCAGGGCAGCCCGCTGTGTGTACCTGTGTGCTGCTTCGGGGCCAGGTGAGCTGCCACCCTGCATCCACCCTGCTGCCGGGGTACCTTGTCCCTGCTGGAAGCCCCCCCCCCCAGCTTGTGGGAGCCTATGCTGTCTGTGGGTCACCCCTGAAGGTGCTCAGCTGCTGAGCTCGGTGGTGTGAGCTCTGCTGGGCTGGGGGGAGGCTGTCACTGACCAGGCAAATGTTTCCTACCCGCAGGCACTGCAGGCAGCTCCCTCCACAGGAAGATCCTCCACGTGGGTGGCGTCTCCCTCCCCAGGTGCAGTGGGATGTGGGTGGCTGGGCTGGCTGCCTCGCGACCATCGCGGCTCTGCAGGCAGGGTGCTGCTTTGCCTGCGCTGGAAAACCACCCGGAGGCAGCTCCCTGCCTGCTCTGAATTCAGCCTGGCCTCTCTGCCCCATGCTCTCCTGTGGTGCTGGGGAATGGAGAGCAGAGCGGGCCCTGCTCAGCACCTCGCATGGCCCCTGCCCTCCTCCAGATGCTTTCTCTCCTCTCGCAGGAGCTGTGTTCGCTACCAAGGGGGGTCCCAGGAGCACCGAGCCCAGCGCAGCTCCTCCCGCCATGGCCTGGACCACCTGAGGAACGTGGCCTCATCTGGTAAGCCTGCAGCCTTGCGCTGACAAGGATGGAGGGTCCTGCGCAGCTGCTGCCCTGA
The DNA here is from genome assembly GCA_013399715.1 of Alectura lathami. NCBI lineage: Eukaryota > Metazoa > Chordata > Aves > Galliformes > Megapodiidae > Alectura > Alectura lathami. The sequence goes on along the minus strand of VXAV01037071.1, from coordinate 9,336 downwards.
GCAGTGCAAGGTTCTGCCTCCTTCTGCAGCCTCCCCACTGCAAGTTGCACTGCAACTTCCGTGCTAGTAAGATGCCATCCTCTTGCCAAACACCTTTCTCTTCCCAGATGCTATTAAGAAACACCAGAAGAGCCTGTCTGCGTGGTTCAGCAACCAGCCCAACGAAGAGAGGCAGTTTGGCCCTTCCTTCTCGCTGGACGCCATCCACGTGGACCCGGTGATCCGGGAGAGCTCCCTGGAGCAGGTGCTGAAGCCCTCCCCTGACCTGACCGTCCAGCACCAGCTCCAGCAGTCCTGCAGGCAGGTCATCAGTCTCCAGAACCTCTTCGACGTGGATGCCTGCGGGCGGCAGGTGAAGAATGTGGTGCTGTACGGCACTGTGGGCACAGGGAAGAGCACCCTCATCAAGAAGATGGTGGTGGACTGGTGCCACGGTCTCCTACCCCGCTTTGAGCTGGTCATCCCCTTCTCCTGCGAGGATCTGTCCCACAGTAACGTCCCCATCTCCCTGCGCCGCCTCATCACCAAGAAGTACCAGCACCTCCGGGACGTGGTGCCGGTCCTGGGCGCTTCCAACCTCAAGGTGCTTTTCATCCTCAACGGACTGGAGCGCCTCAACCTGGACTTCCGACTGGCTGGCACCGAGCTGTGCTGTGACCCCAGTGAGCCTGTGCCCCCCTCTGCCATCGTGGTCAACCTGCTGCGAAAATACCTCTTGCCAGAGGTGAGTGTTTGCCGGGGCTCCTGGCTGTTCTGCTAGTTTCTCGTAGTCTAGAAATCTCCATCCTTGGAGGGACTCTCCAGGGTGGCCTCATGTTGCTGGTTTGTCTCTGTGGAGTCCTTGGGAGGCCTGGTAAGGCAGTAGCTGGGAACCTGTCTGCTGGGCTGTGGTCCTCCAGTCTCAATTTATGTCTAGCAGGGGAGGGGGAAAGCTTTTCAGTCCCCTCTGCCTGGGCCGGGTTTGAACTGATGTCCTTTGGGCAGCAGCTTCTTGGACCCCAGCCCCTGGGTGCTTCTGGCTTGGGATCCCGCTGAGCTTAGATCAGAGGCACCTCCAAACTCACCCAGCCCTCTGCTTCCAGGCCAGCATCATCGTCACCACGCGGCCATCCGCGGTGCGCCGCATCCCCGGCAAGTACGTGGGCCGCTACGCTGAGATCTGCGGCTTCCCGGACACCAACCTGCAGAAGCTGTACTTCCAGCTGCGCCTCAGCCAGCCCGGCTGCGGTGGCGAGGACGACGGGGACGGCGGCCCGGCCGAGCAGGAGAACCTGGTGGAGATGCTGTCGAGGAACCTGGAGCGCCAAAACCAAATCGCCGCCGCCTGCTTCCTGCCCTCGTACTGCTGGCTGGTGTGCACCACGCTGCACTTCCTCTACTTCACCAGGACGGTGCCTCCCAGCCAGACCCTGACCGGCATCTACACCAGCTTCCTGCGGCTCAACTTCAGTGGGGAGGTGCTAGACAGCGCCGACCCCACCAACATCTCCATGATGAATTATGTGGCCAAGACGGTGGGCAAGCTGGCCCACGAAGGGGTGATGTCCCGCAAGACCTGCTTCACGGAGGAGGACCTGCAGCAGTGCTTTGAGGTGGAGATGAAGACTGAAAGCGAGCTCAACCAGCTGGAGGTCTTCCGCAGCGACGTGTTCCGCTTCTTCCTCACGCCGTGCGTGCAGCCGGGCAAGGAGCACACCTTCGTCTTCACCATCCCGGCCATGCAGGAGTACCTGGCGGCCCTGTACGTGGTGCTGGGCGAGAAGAAGACCCTCGCGCAGAAGGTGGGGAAGGAGCTGTCGGAGGTCATCGGGAAGGTGAGCGAAGATGCCGCTGTGGTGCTGAGCATCGTCTCCAAGGTGCTCCCCCTCCGCTTCCTGCCGGTGCTCTTCAACCTGCTCAAAATCTTCCCGCGCTTCTTCTCCCGGCTGAGCGGGAAGAACCGGGACACGATCGCCCGCACCATGGCGGAGGAGCTCTTCAAAGAGGAGGACTACTACAACGACGACGTCTTGGACCAGATCAACTCCAGCATCCTGGGCGTGGAGGGCCCCATGCGTCACCCTGACGAGGCTGCTGACGACGAGGTCTTTGAGCTCTTCCCCATCTTCATGGGCGGGATCCTGTCCCGCCGGAACCGCGCCATCCTGGATCAGCTGGGCTGCTCCATCAAGAACCTGGCAGCCTTTGAGATCGCCAAGGCCATGAAGAAAACTGTCATCAGGAACAGCCGCAAGGGGCTGCCCCCCTCCGAGCTGATGGACTACCTCTTCTTCCTGCACGAGTTCCAGAACGAGCGCTTCACAGCCGAGGCCCTCCGCTCCCTGCGGACCGTCAACCTCTCCTCCGTCAAGATGACCCCTCTCAAGTGCTCCGTTCTGGCTTCTGTCATGGGCGCCGCGTGCCACGAGGTGGAGGAGCTGAACCTGACCTCCTGCAACCTTGACGCCAGCAGCTTGAGGACGCTCTTCCCCGTCCTGCTGCGGTGCAAGGTTCTCCAGTGAGTACCCCCCCTTGCTTCTGCCCGCCCCGGGCAGCGCTCAGCACCTGGGCTCCATGCCCATCGCAGGGATGCGCTAGGAGCCCGAGCGCGGCGAGGGCGGGGAAGGGCGTGCCCTCGTTTGTGCTCAGTGCGTACCACAGGGACTACAGCTTCCGACATGCAGCGCTCCGTGCGCAGCCCTGCTCGTGCGCTGCACGCTGGGACTTGCAGTCCCACCACCACCCCCCTGCTTAGGGCAGCAGTCTGCGCAGGGTGACACAGGCTGGGCTGCTGCTCTCAGCACCCGGGGCCGCCCGGCATCGCCCGGCAGCCTGCTGAGGGCAGGAGACGCGCAGCCCGAGGGTGGACGGGTGGCATCCCGGGTCGATGGCGGAGCTGCTGCAGTCTGCCCGTCGCCCAGGGGGTGGCGAGCCGCGCTTGGCAGAGATGGACGCGGCGTGCAGCAGGGCTGTGCAGCGCTTCCTTCCTGCGGATGCTCCGGAGGGCTTGGGGGGGTCCTGCGCCCTCCTGGGACCCGCAGCCCCCCCGGCGGCACCTGGATCCCGCTGCCTCGCTTCTGCTGGCGCTGGCTGTGCTGGCTGATGCCGCCCAGGCACCGGGGCGGCTGCTGTGTGCTTGCTTTTGGAGGGGGAGCCCTGAGTGACCTTGGCTGGGGAGCCTGGGTAGGATGGTGGGGGGGAGGATGGGGTGAACGGCCTCACAGCTGATGCTCCGGTCTTGCCACCCCCTGTGTTTTTGCTCCGCACCAGTCTGCAGCTCAACAGCCTGGGCCCTGACGCCTGCAGGGAGATCCGCGACCTGCTCCTGCACGACAAGTGCGCAGTGAGCAACCTGCGGTGAGTACTGCCCCGTCCTCGCCTCGAACCCGGCCGTGCACTCTGGGCAGTGCCCTGATGTCATGTCCCGGCAGGCTGGGGAACAACCCCGTGGGCGAGCAGGGGGCACGGTACCTGGCCGAGGCGCTGGCAGGCAACCGCTCGCTGACCCACCTGTCCCTGCTGCACACGGCGCTGGGGGACCGCGGCGTCGAGCTGATCGCCCAGCAGCTGGCCGAGAACCAGCAGCTCCAGGAGCTCAACCTGGGCTACAACTCCCTGACGGACGCGGCCGCCCTGCGCGTGGTCGAGGTAGCCAAAAAGCACGCGACGCTGGACAAAGTGCAGTGAGTTTGCCTCGTCCCCTTCCTTCCCTCCCGCAGGTGATGCTGCAAGATGGCATCCCTCCCTGCAGCAGCGAGCCCCTGCATCCCGCCCCCCAGCCCTCTCTGCATCTCCTTTTATCCCACAGTTTGTACTTCAACGACATCAGCGAGGACGGCAAGCGGGCGCTTGACAGCCTGCGCATGGACCGGGACGGCGTCAGAGCGCTGGTCTTCCTCACGGCGGGCACCGACGTCTCCGACTACTGGTCCAGCATCCTGAACGTGGTGCACAGGAACCTGCCTTTCTGGGATCGCGAGCGGGTTCGGCAGCACCTCGCCCTCATCCTGCAGGACCTGGAGAGCAGCCGGAGGCAGACGGCCAACCCCTGGAGGATAGCCAAGTTCCTGCGGGTGGAGAGCGAGGTCAAGAAGATGCTGGGGAGACTCCAGCATGGGACCCTGTGAGCTGCTGGGAGGAAACGGTGCAGGAGGAAACGAAAAGGGTGCTGCAGCACCCTTATCCTGGTGGAGATGCCCAGCAGCTGGGTGCTGCCAAAGCTGTCGAAGGTGCTGGGTATGTGGGGCAAGGCTGAAATATGGGAGAACTGCACGGAGCCCAGGAGCGAACGGGACTTGTTCTTCCGGGCTTGGAGAGATCCAACCTCTGCACCCTGGCTTACTGCTGGCCTGGACACGAGCCATGGCTTGGGTAGAGAGGAGGACTCGGGCTTGCTTGTGAAACCCTTGGTAGCATTAAAGTGCACCGCTTTGTTTCCTGGTGTCGGTCTTCCCCCACCGTGGGCAGCTGGAAGCGGGGGCACCCATGGGCTGCTCCCGAGCTCCCCTGGGTGCTGGTCCCGGCTCCCAGCCCTGCAGGGCGAGGGCTGGCAGTGCCCAGAGACGGGAGGGCAGGGAGGCATTGGGGCTGTTTAACCATTAAACATGGAGCGCCTTGGAGGAGGCGGGGACGTGGGCTTCCCTGCCACTTCACCCTGTACCTTGCTCCCTCTCGCATTCGCTGCAGCCATGAAGCAAACGAAAGGTACGTGCCGGGGCAGTGGGGCACGGAGACCCTTCCCCACGTGCATGTCTCCAGGCTCTGCTTCTCCATGGAGCAAGGCGGTGTCAGAGACGGGAAGCAACTGCGGGGGACCCGGGAAAATAGAGATGGATTTTGTGGGGGAACTTGGCAGGAATCCCCTCTCTAAGGGTTTGGGGGTCTTTGTGCTGGAAGAGAAGGAGAGAGTTTTTGTGGGGAGGTCTGCAGCGGAAGGCTGCTGTCCCCATCTCTAGGGCCCTGGTTTCCCTCCTCACCCCCACCCAAAAGCCCGGAGGGGCTGCGTGGACTCTGCATGCCCACCTCCCTGTGATCGGACAAGCCCCGAGTGCTTGGCTCTGCTCCCAGCCCGCTGCCTTCTGCTCTGACCTCTCCTCTCCCTCTGCAGGGTTCGAGGGTGACAAGGCATCCATCATGTAAGTGTTGGGCTCCCCCTGGCTGGGGGCTGCCTGGGGCTCGTGGCCCCACCAGGAATAGGGATCCCCTGGGGAGGGCAGGGGAAGGTGATGGGCCTGCACTAACGTGGCCTCTCCTGCCCTTTATCATTGCAGAAAATTTGAATTTAACCCCAAAGATGGGATTGACAACCCTGCCTTGTCGCTGGCTGAGGACATGGGTAAATACCCCCCCATCCTGTGGGTTTCCCCCATCATTGTGGGGCCAGGCAGCCGTGGGCACCCCAGGGAGCTGTGGGGAGGTGAACACTTGGAGCAGCAGGGAATGGGGACGGCCCAGCCCCATTAGCATCCCTGCAGCCCCTGCTCACGGGCTGTGCCCCCACGCAGATGTCGAGGCCGCAGGGCAGCCCCGCTTCTACCTGCTGAGCAAGGACAGCGCGGAGACCTTCGGCTTCTGCCTGCACGAGGAGCTGGGCTGCCAGGGCCACATCGTCCGTCAGGTGGAGCTGGGAGGGCTGGCCCAGCGCCGGGGGCTGCAGGACGGGGACCGGCTGCTCCAGGTCAACGGCCTCTTTGTGGACCACATGGACCACCAGCGGGTAAGCTGCGAGCATCCCTGGGCTGCGGGGATCTGTGTGCCATCTGGGGGCACTGGGGATGCGGGGCGTTGACCCTGCTGGGGGAGCGCTGTGCCTGGGATCTGCGGCCTGGCCCCTTGCAGGTGGTGCAGAAGATCAAGGCCAGCGGGAACCAGGTCCTGCTGGCGGTGCTGGACGGTTACTCCTACGAAGCAGCCAAAGCCCTGGGCAGGGACCTGTCCCAGCTGCTGCCCACCGACATCCGCCCGCGCCTTTGCCACATCACGCGGGACAAAAGCGGCTTTGGCTTCAGCGTGTCGGGTCCGGAAGGTAGGGAGGCAGCCGGCACCGCCAGCCTGCCCGTGGCATCGCTCGCTGCAGCCGCTGCCTCCTCCTCCCGCAGGCGTCAAGGGCACGTTCCAGCTGTCGGTGCGGCGGGACGGGCCGGCGGAGAGAGCCGGGGTGCCGCCGGGCTCCTGGCTCCTGGAGCTGAACGGGGCCAGCGTCCGGAGCTGCTCGCACACTCAGCTCGCCCGAAAGGTGCGTGTGCCCTCCGGGGCTGGGTGCGGGGTTGGGATGGGCCATGGCGCTGAGCATCCCGTGTCTCTCCTCCAGCTCAAGCAGAGCGGCAGCAAGGTGACGCTGCTGGTGGCATCCGATGCCGTGGAGGAGTTTTACCGCCTGCGGGGGCTGCAGGTGACGGCAGCCTTGGCGGACACCTCCTGGCTGCCCTTCAAGGCTCGGGAGCTGTGCATGGTGAAAGGGGCGGGTGGCTACGGGTTCCTGCTCAAGGAGGATGACTATGGCTCGGGGGCCGTAGGTGAGGGGGCTGAGGGTCGCAGCGAGCGCTGGAAGCTGCTCCCACCTGCACTGGGGGCCAGCAGTGTCATGCCTCGGTGAGCATCTCCCCTCCCTCACCCCCACAGGCCAGTTCCTGTGGGAGATTGACGCGGGGCTGCCAGCCGAGCAAGCAGGGATGAAGGAAGGGGACCGTCTCCTGGCGGTGAACGGTGAGAGCATCGAGGGGCTGGACCACGAGCAGACCGTGCGCCGGATCCGCACCCATGAGGACCGGGTGACGCTGCTGGTCATCGACCCCGCCAGCGATGAGTTCTACCGTTCGGTATGTGTCAGGAGCCCTGCGGTCTGGCTGGGGGGTCCTGGGGTGCTGCGAGGTGTTGGGGTGGATCCCTCACCCCCAGGCCCGCACAGTGAATTCCCTTCCAGGACCCCTGGCTTGCCAAGGAGCTCCAGGAGCTGCGTGGCTAACCCGTGATCCTCTTCCAGATAGGACTGTCCCCGTTGCTGTTCGTCAAGGATGGTGACCCCGCCTCGGGCTCCTGTTTGCCCTCCCTGCCCTCTCCCAGTGGCTCCCCTAGGCTCTGTCACGTTGATGTGGCACCAAAGGCACCCAGCTCCTGGCTGATGGCTGCCGCCAACAGCATAAGCATCGCGCAGGTAACCCCTCTTGCTGCGCTGCTCTGAGCCTGGCATCCTCCCGCCCTCCCTGTGCTGACCTCCTGGCACCATGGGGCTGGTGGGAGGGGGCTGCGTGGTTCCCTGGCCACAGGGGCTGGGCAGAGAGATGCCCCCAACCCACCTGCAGGACAGGAGGTGGGGTGGGTGGGCGTGCGCTGCCCACTTGTCCCCGCTGTGTGCCTGCAGAGCCCACACAAGGAGGAGCAGAGGCGGCTGCACGAGGCGTTCTAGCGTCCCAGAGCACCCTGCCTGCAGCCAGGCTCCCACGCAGCACCACTGATGTCCCCGGAGAGCAGAGCGCTGCTCGGTGTGGCCAGTGCTGCGTCCCTGCGCCTGGGACGGGGCGACCAGCATCGCACCTCCCAGAGACTCATCTCCGCTGGCTGAGGTTGGCTTCAAGCTTTTATTAACTGTAGTGGTGACCCGAAGACAGACCTGCACCCCCAAGGGTATTTGGGGGTACGTGCTTGAGCCCTCGTCCAGCTCCAGGCTCTGGATTTCTCCCAGGAGAGCCCAGGCACTGCCCTCCGCGCCATGACCCAGGGGGCTGGGGAGCCCGGAGCACGGGTCAGCCCAGGGATGGCCCTTGGGCCGAGGGGAGAAGGAGCAGGGGAAAAGGAGGAAACCCCCAGCTCCCAGCTGGGTTCAGGTCTGCCCTGCATGGACGTCTCCCTCGTGCTCCTCCTCTCTGCAGACCGCTGGGGTGTACCTACCCCCGTCACGGCACTGTTCCCGCATCACCCTTTGGGGTGTGATTAAAGGACAAATGCACGCTGCAGTTTGCGTGAGTGGTGTAGTGGAGGGTGTGTCGCTCAGCATTGCATCCCAGGGACAGACAGGATGCGTCACCCTGTGAGGATGGGAAGTCTCAGGGGCTGAGAGCCTGTCCCCTCCTGGGGGTCCCTAGGGCGTTATATCTCCAGGGGGTTGAGGCCAAACTCCTGTAGGCGCTGCTTGTGCTCCAGGGAGATGGTCGTGGCCACCTCCTCCCAGTGCTGCCTGGCCTCTGCCATCTTGGCCAGCACCAGGTCCAGGCTACCCTGGTGGGGGAGAGGACAGTGAGGAGGGGGAACCGCGCTGCCCCGGGGAGCCACCCGCAGCCACGTCCCCACTCACGTGGAGGATCCTCTCGTTCTCCCTCTGCACGGCGTCCAGCCTGCCCTGCAGCTGGGCGATGGTCCTGTCCCTCTCTGCTAGCGCCTTGGTGGCAGTCTGCTGGGTCTGCTGGCTCTCCTGCAGCCTGGTGGCTGGGGGTTGTTGGGGACAGAGGAAGAGGACACTGAGTGCGTGTGACGGGGTCATGAGGGGTGCGGGCAGCGTGCGGCACAGCCCCTGCCCCATCCATCCCTGCTCACGTGGTGGCACAGGGTTTGGGGTGGAATCACAGCGTCCCCTTTTGCAGCCGGTGTCTCCCAAGCTCAGGGATGTGCTGGGAGCAGGGTCAGGCTTTGCCTTCAGCTGCTGCTGTGCGGGACAGCATGGGGCGAATGGCTTTTGTCTCCCCTTGCTCCCCCCAGAATGTGCTTTGCTGTCCGGGAGCAAACCCACCCCACTAGTGAGGGGCAGAGGGGCCGGGGCCGTACCCAGCTGCTCCTGCAGGCTCTTCACCTTCGCCTCCAAGCGCTGGCTGTGTGCTGCCGTCTGCTTCTGCAGCTCCTGGTACTGCCGGGTCATTTCTGGGAGCCAGGTGGAGAAGAAGGTGACAACAAGAGGGACAAGCAGGCAGTCCCTGCGCTGGGAACCCAGCGCCTGTGGCCAGGCAGGGCTCCAGCAAGGTGGGAGCTGAGGGTTTCTCTTGCAGGCTGGTGCACCCGGAGCAGCTGTGCCCCCTCGCCCTGTCTGGTGGTGCTGGGGGCAGGAGAGAGCCCTTGGAGGGGGGTGGGGGGAGAACGTTCAACCTCTGCTGAGCGTGGGAGAGCGAAAACAAGCGTGGAGTTTTGCATGTGGCAAAGACCGCAAACCTCTGGCTGAGGTTTCACCTCTGCTAAAACCCCCTCCTTCGCGAGCACTGAAGGAAACGGCGAGGCAGTGCCTTCTGCAGGCAGGGGAATCTCTGCGGTCTGCTCCCCATCTGAGCGTGGGCAACGAGCACATGGCCAGAGCTTTTGCGTGCTGATGGCATGGGTGGTCTGGGGCAAGGGGAGAGGTGGTGTGAGCTGGGCTGGCATCACTAAGTGGCACTG
>VXAV01037068.1:0-10137 GCA_013399715.1 Alectura lathami | reverse complement strand
AAAAAAAAAAAAAAAAAAAAAAAATCAGTTATTTTCAACTCGAAAGAGAGGAGAGGGGAAAACCCCACGGGCAGAGTTTTGTGAGACACTTGGTCACAAGTCAGCACAAGATGCAGTGAGCGGCTGCCCCGCACCCCCATGCAAATCAGACCCTTAACGAATGGGCGCTCTGGAGGCTGGTGGGCAATGAAAGGGGGAAAAGAAAGCACCTGCTATTAACAGAGCTCAGTGCGATTTCCATGCCGGCTGCAAACTGCTGAGTGCTCTGGGCTCCGTCTGCAGTGTCTGTGCGTTGCCCCTGAGGGCTGGGGTCCAGCTGGATGCGCCCACATCTCATCTGAGAGATGGAGGAGCTGGAGCCCTTGGGTACCTCCCTCTTGGGGCTTTCTAGAAAAGTCCGCTTGTCCAAACTGACAACAAGCCCAGCCCAAACGGTGAGGCCACTTGCTGGAAACTCCAGCCAGGGCCAGTGCTCCCGTGTCCTCTCTGCGCAGACATCCTGACCTGCCAATTCCTCTGGCTTGTGCAAGCACGGGCCGCAGCACCCCTTCTGCTCCTCCGGGCTCTGCCTTTTCTCACAACCCACCTCGATTCCAGACATCAGTGAAGCCACACTCAGGGAAATCTCTCACATAGGCATGGAAATCTCCCGCCCAGAATAGGGAACTTCGCCTGAATAGTCCCCACAGCTAGAAAAATCCCTTCCTTTCATCTTTCCAGCTGTTTTGCATCAGCACAGGGACACTGCTGGCTGTACCGACAGAAGCACTTTCCCCCGGAGGAGATGCCCTGGTTGGCCCCACGCACTGTGACTGGGTTCAGTGCAGCAAAGGGGCTGTATGCATTTTGAGGAGGTGCTTTGCAAGGGAAACCAAGCAGAAGGCTTCACCCCGGAGCGTGCCAGACGCGCCCCGAGCCTCGCTGCCTGCGCAGGGCCCAACGCAGCGACCGGTCATGCCGGCAGCCTTGGACGGGTTCGGTGGGGACACGTGGCACACGCAGGGCTGCCTGGTGAGCCACCGCCGCTGCACCAGCTTGCTTCCTGATCGACAGCATCCTGCGGTGGGGCTAGTACTGGGTGTACAAAAGGCCACAAGGATGGAACCAAGCAAAGCCCCCAGCAAAGCTGCACACTGGACAATGCAGTGAATAAGACCGAGGTGAGGAATATGGCCTCTCCTCAGCCAGCCAGAGCCTTCCAAGAAGGTCCATGGTCACCTGCGTGTGGCTGCTGCCTCAGCCATGCCTCGTCTGAGGACAAGTATTTGCCTGGACACAGTCAGCAAAGTGGATTTGGAAATAAAAGCCCCCCAGCAACAGATGGCCAGCCTGGCCCAACAACGCCGCACGGGCAGGAACTTTCCTCTCGTTACCTCTTATCTGTCTTCCTGCCCTGATAAAAATCAACCTATGACCTCCTGCTCCTTTTCTTTACATTAATATGAAGGCCAGGCTTGCTCTGTTCTCTGCATCCCAAACCAAGCTGCAAGGCTGGCTGGGCAGAAAGGCCCTCTGCCACCTCCATGGTGATATTTTGCCTGGAAATTGTGTGTCCAGAAGCCACAAAACCAGAGCAAGAGCAGTTTCTCCCGCCCTCTCCTAACTAAGCGTGCTGTTCTCAGGCACCATCAACCAGAGATACTTTCCCTCTCCCGGCAATACACTATTTGGAAATGTTTACACTGAGGATTAAATCCACATCTGGGCTGGAAAGCCCGGCTCACTCCCAGCTTCTGCTCGCCCTCCCCGTGGCTCAAGAGCCCATTGTGCTCCTCCGGAGCCGCTTCCCACGGTGGCTTGCCAGGTCCCTAGCTGTCCTGGTGGCAACACCAGCCGGAGCTGGTGGCACAGGGATGGAGCCTGCAGGAGAAATCCGGCAGCCACCGGGCTGGGTGCGTGAGCAAAGGGCTTGGCTTCAGCTGGACAAACATCTCGTCCCCGTGGGCTCATGCATGGCCCTCTGCCCTCTGCGCAGCGCTCACGCAGGCTCACACCAGCCCTTATCTCCCCATCAGGGCTTGTATGGGCGGTTGTTCCTTCTCCCCATGCTGCACCTCTCCTGTGCAAACACTCCCATCACCTGAGCCCAAGGCACGGAGCTGCCCTCTGACCCAGCATACGGGATCCAGCCACACAGTGGCCGCGGGAAGGGGCAGCGACAGATGTGGCACTCACAGCTGGCGCGGCACCCAGACCGCACCGAAAGGTAGCATCAAGCCTCACCTGCAGCATGGGGCAGGACGGAGCTCGCTGAGGAGGGCTGCAGCAAGGGCCAGCCCTGCCCTGGCACCACCGGGAGCAGCCAGGCCCCCTCAAGGTGTGGTGGCAAAAGCTGGCATGGTGGCATGAGTCAGCGCAACCATCCACGGTTGCTCACGTTCTTCTTGCTCTGCCCCAAGAGTACTCAGTCTGCAGCCGAGCCCCAGGCAGCTGCAGGGGAGCAAAGCGACAAGGAAACGGCTCGGAGGCTTTGTTCTCCGTGCCCTTGGCCCCAGCCCAAGCGGCGGCCGGGCCATGCTCGTGACCTTTGCTTTAGCACACAGCGATGTTTTCTCTTCTGTGAGCCCCGTGCTCCCCGGCACTGCCCGCCCAGGGGAAAGCGCTGGCACCCCTGGGCCCGCTCCCGCCCCCACAGCGCAAAGCCGTGCACTTGGCACCAGCAACACGAGCACCCCCGCTTCCCTCTCAAAAACACTCGACAGGGCTCCACTTCTCCATCAGCAGGCTCGAATAACATTTTAAATGCCAAGATTTATACGCAGACACTTATAAATGTATTCCATTATAGCCTTTGTAAAACTACATTTCAACCTAAACATTCAATTAATGTAATTAAATTGCTACCTGACGGTATTATCTCATTTAACTCTGGATCTGTGCTATTGAAAAGCATGTGTCTTTTAGCACTCCGACTGGCAAGACATGTGATAAACAGACCTATAAACATGTTGGCTCAACTGAGCTGTTTAAAAATAAATTAGCAAACTATAAAAATAAACAGTAACATACATATGTACTCAATTATGAACTAAGTCTAATTTTTGTTCAGAAATACTGTCTTTGACCTTAGTCATAAACAAGCACTATTAAAAAAACATAATATCTCAACAGACAGAAGGGCAGGGATTAAACGCTCATTGAGCGCTGCAGAATGCAAAATAAGGGATGAAAAGAAAGAAGAAAAGAAAGAAAAGGGAGGAAAAAAAGCTCACCCTTTATTAAACGCAAAACCGACACCGACTGCAAGTGTTTATGTTGATTAAAGCTGCTTATGTTAGAGCCGAGGAAGCTGAAACCCAGCGAAGGGCCTGGGCTGCTTCGTGGCACGTTTCGCACCCCACACAGGTTTCTGCGGGCTCCAGGCCCTGTGGCTCCGATGTCCCTGCCCGTGTGAGTGCTGCAGCAGCCACACGGAGCCACGCGCGCACGCAGAACTCGCCAGAAACCCCAAATCCGTGTTCCGCAAACAGAAACAGCTGAGCAACCGCTGAGCACGTATCCATCACGGAGAAGTGCCCCGAAACGTTGCCTGCCCTAGGGTGGGCTACCAAAACACATCCATAAAAACCAGCAGCAGCAGCTCGAGCTCATCAGCACCGAGGAAGCTGGGTGGGCACGAGGAACTGCAGAAAGGCCTTGCCCCCGGGCAGTTTCTGCACGGCGGTGGGACGCGGAGACCCAGGCGTGCTGTTGACATCTACCCAAACGAGAAGGGCTGGTGGCTGTCCCTGTGACACGCTTTTGCACAGACTGCAGCTGGAAGGGTATGTATGGGCCAGCCGTGGCACGTCATCTAGAAGGCCTCCACCTTGGCAGAAGCGGGATGCTGGATGGAGAACACGCGAAGCTCTCCCACGCAATGGGAGGGGAGGAGGACTGAAATCAAGATGGGATGTGCTGGCTCCTTGGGTTATTGGGAAAGACCCGCCAGGCTATGACCGGCCTCTTCCAATGACATCTTGCTCCTCCACGGTGGAAAACACCTCGGCTGTGACCACCACCATCACTGCAGCATCTCAGGGCCACGCAGGAACTCCCAAAGTACTTGCTGGTTCCCCTCGTTTTTAACTTTTCCATTTTTTTTTTCACTTTTGAGTACATATGTCTGCCACTCCCTTAATCAACTGCTGGATGCTTCTGCTCAGGGGTGGCTCTCGCACTGGGAGCCTGAAGCCACCTCTCAGCCTGCAGCGTGCCCTGCTGCCTGAGGATGTGCTCTGTGATTAAAGTAACATGCCTGCTCCAAAATGAATGCCATTTGCTGACCATCCTCCCTGCTCCACCACTAACAGAACAGTCGCAGGTGTTGTTCATGCAGATACTAAGTGCTAATGGCTACCTGGTAACATGGCTCATCCTGCTAATATTTTTGCTCTGACAGTTCTCCTTCTGTTATTTTAAGCTAGCAGAGCTCTAATCTGAGTTGAAAGTGAAGGCTGCAAGAACTGGGGTCTGCACAACCTGCACAAGACGGCTCCATTTCCCCATGCTCTGCACCATCTCGTGCACACCATCCCCTCGCAGCCACGCTGCCTCCAGGCTGGCCAAGCTGCAGGTGTGGCAGCACAGAGGCACCTGTAAGAAACAGCAAGCCATCACCAGCTCCCATCTGAGCCCTGCAGAGCAGGAGCTCTCTGGTCCCCAGAGCTGCCGCTGGCTGGCACAGATACCCAGCAGCTTTCAGCGTGCGCAGAGGGACATTCCCTTTTTCCAGCTTTGCAGTTGTTGATTATAACAAGCGAAGAGCGCTAACAAGCCTTGCTGGAGCACACTGCTCTGAGGTTAAGAAAGACAAATTGCTGATGCAATAATCAGCGTCCTACAACCTCCAAGTCCCGTGTCAGGCAAAAGCGGCCAGGCATAACCTTGAGGGGGAACCAGCAATGCTCAGATCCAACCTTGCAATGCCAGAGGAAGGACAGGGAGAGCAGGGGACAACAATCCTCTGTCTGTTTTGCTTCTGCTCTTGCAAGGACCCCACACTGTCCAGGCTGGGCACAGGACACTGCTTTGGACCGACCTCTGCGCTGTCTCGTCACAGCTGGCCTCACATTTTACAAAACAGATTGCTCCAACACAAGTGGCTGAGAGGTCTTTATCTGCTGGGCTGCATGGCAAATGTGGGCAGGCTTTGCCATCTGCACCCGTGCATCTGTCCCTCGATACCCACTGTCACCGGGGGATGAGGTGCCAAGGCTGGCTGCTCTGCCCGGCCCACGCGGTGAGCAGCCCGCATGTCAGCTGAAGGATGCAAAACAGGTAACCAAGGCTCCTCTAGCAGGAGCAGACAGCAACGCTGTGGGGCCTTCCTTGCGAGTCCTGAACCAGCCTCAAGTCTCGGCCCCAGCTTTGAGTCTCAGTCCCAGCCCTGAGTGTCGGTCCCAGTGGTCCCAGCGTCAAGACTTAGTCCCAGCCTTGAGTCTCGCTGCACTCATGAAATGGGACAAGCAGAGGATAAGTGTGGCAGCACGGAGAGGCTACCCTGCACCTCACGCTGAATGCAAGAAGTGCAGATAGCATTTCCGAGAGAGTCTAAGATAAGAGGAGGTGGAGTTTCCCGATAAAGAGGATTTCCCTGCTCAAATATCAAAGGATTCCCACGAAGAAAAGGGGGGAGAAGGGGAATTACATCAGTCTGAGGCACACTTTCTCTTTTAAACTCTGACCTTCCATTGTCTGCCTTCTTGACTAGGATTTAAAGGCCCATTGTTTGACCAGAGAGCGGGTGCAGCCACTGCACTGGGGGCTTCGGCAGCGCCCGACCCCCAAGAGGTGCTGAGCCGGCGCAGGTAAGTCAGCGCTTCCCATCAGCGCTCTTCGGAACAGAGCTCTGGCATGGCCAGCAGTTCCCAGCGCCAGTGGGACGGCGGAGGTGACTCTGTGGGACGGTGGAGGTGGCTCTGCGGGAGGAGATGCCCATGGCACCTGCCCGCTGTCACTGGTGCTCTCCTGGCCCTGCAGGCAGCAGCCTTCCTGTCCCAAACGCAAACAAATGGGTGCAGAGCAGGTGGTGGAAGCATAACATATGCCTAAAATGGTTAGAGTGATCTATGAGCTTCTTTGGGTTATAACGTTCCATTAACATGACATTTATGTGTAGTAATATAACACCGCTCGCTTACAAGCACCCAGCTCAGCCTGCTCTGTTTTCCTGCATGCAGCAAACCAAGCGGACCACTGGGAGGGCACCCGTGTGGCACAGACCCTACGTCCAGATGGCTGAGGACAGGTGGGACAGAGGTGGCAGCACTGGACAAAGACACGTTGGTACCATCACCACTGGCCTGGGAGAAGGAGGGAAAGAGCCATGGGACAATGCATCAAGAGACAGAGCCACAGAGAGCTGCACGTGGGGACAAGCGTGACCAGAACCTCAGATGGAGGCGAAGCTCCGAAGCTCCCAAGACGCATCTGCGGCGTGAGCTGTTGCCGATGCGGTCCCCCGGCGGCACCGCCACAGTGCCTTAGGGCAGGCAGCACCACGCTTCGGGGCAGCTCCGGTGTCAGCGGGCCTCGTCAGGGCTCACTTGTTGTTATCCTGATTTATAAACATCGCCGACATGGACTGCGGGATGAGCTGCCTCGCAACGGCAAGCTTCCCTTATTCTCAGCAAATGACTTGTTTGCAGCTCCTGAGCTAATTTATTTTGCCCCTCCGTTTTGGTCGTTCATCTAGTCTCTTCGTAATGGTGCTCCGAATGCTGACATGTGGGGAAACATCTCAAATGCTGCAAACCTTACACAGCCCCGAGGAGGTGAAAGGACCAAGGGCAACTGCTGAATCTTCTTACAGCAGGAGAGGGATAATTCATCTCCTCCTCCCTCCTCCCTGCAACGGGCACTGCTGTCAGCTCCAGATTTGAGTAAAACACCAAAGGAGACGGGTTGGGCCGGCGTGCTTGGCGTCTGGGCAGATGGGGAAGGAGGGACACCAGGGACTGGAGCCCCACCCAATGCCCAAGCCAACGGAGAGAGTTTGGCGGATTCTGGCAGCGCATTAACACGCGCTGGTTAGAACACGAACAACTGGAGGCACTTCACTTTGTGTTCCTTGCAAACATAGCTGTCAGCTTGCAGCATTTAGGAATAAATGCAGAACGCATCAGAAGGGGCTACTGCTAGCCTCTTGCCGGATGCCGAGAAATTGAGAAGAGGCATCTAGTGTCACAGGGAAAAAGCTGAGGACACAGAAAGCATCGCCAAAGGACAGGCACAACAAAAACCGAGCAAACTGCCACCAATGGATTAAATTTGTGTCACCCTGTTTTACCCACATTCTGCATTTTGCACTGCTCAGGAACCTTGAAATATGCGCACGCGACCAGAGCCACAACACCAGGCCCTTACAGATGCACGAGCTGCAGATCAGGAACATGTTGGAACGCTTACTGTGGCCGCTGCCAAAAATGTGTCTCCAACCTGAGGGACGAAATGGGTGTGGAGCTCCTGAGAGAAAGAGCATTGCGCTCACATGGCACAGCCCAGGGTCCCCTGCCTTTGCTTCTCTCCGGTGAGAAAAACCGCCACAAAACGCTGACCAAGCAGCCGCTTCACCTCCCTGCACGTTTTTTGAGAAGCGCATACAGCCGGATGGGAAAATGCGGTAGGAATCACGGAAATCCCCGCTGCTTCGTGAGGACAAAGCTGCCTGCCGTGGGCCAGCACCATCCACTGCTCCGGGGGCTCGGCACAGCCCAGCGCTTGGCGCTTCCCCAGTCACACCGTGTGTGCATGTCCCTCCGAGCAGACGGACACGTCCACAAAGCCCCAAGTGTTCCACCCGAGCTCAGTTTGCAGCTCGCTAGGCTCGAGGGTGTGTTTGAGCCGCTCTTTGTTGCAGTTCAGGGCAGGTCTGTTCTGACTTGTCCCCTGCGTGGTTTTGTAGTAATTCTTGACACTGATAGTCAATTACTGTGCTCACACCACTCAGACGCGGACTTTTTTTCTTTCTTTCCCCCTTCTTAACGTGGCTAATCCAGGAAAGACAGCACAGAGCTGAACCACAGCCTCAAAAGGCACAAGCAGGAGCGCCCAGCCCCGCTGTGCCCCCACCTCCAGCCCTCCTCGCCACTTTGCTGCACAGGGCAGAGAGCAGCCCGCACAGCCAGCCGCCCTCCTGCGTCCTGAAACATCCACAGGCCCACGGACCTTCCCTCCCAAGGCTCAGCACTCACCCAGGTAATCCCATTACAGCCACTGCTCCACAAAGGTTAATAAATACTCCCCAGGATGAGTAAAGGCTCTGCAATCTGACCCCAACGTAGCAGAAACGATTGCTCAGGGCCAAATCTTCGTGCCTGTACTGTGCCGAATGCTGCAGTCCTCTGCGCAGAGCGCAGCACCAGAATAAATTTGAACGTTTGTACATGAAGTGCTGGCCCCGCTTCTGGCCTCGAGTTTTTATGTCACCATTGCCGTGACCGCTCTGAAAATTAGCAGATGCTGCCAGTTCCTAGTAAACACACTGCAAAACTATTCTGAAACAGCAAAAACAAATTGTACGAATAATAAAATGCAAGGAGATGCCTTTCTCTCCCATTTCAACATTTAGAAAAAGAATAATTACAGGTTTTTGTTAATTTAAGGAAACGCTTCACTTTTTCTCCCATCAGACATGAGGTGTGAATTATGCAAACACTATCTGAATGTGACTGCATTATTTACATACTGCAGCCCTAACAACTAATGCAAATTCAAGAGTCAGGGAATCGAAAACTCGGTTTCCACAAGCTTCTTCGAAAGAGCAGCACGGCCCCCCCGCGCCCCACGAGCACCTCCCGGCTCCCAGAGGCACACACCAAAACCACCCCGGGCAAGGGGACAGGCAGCAATGACACCCACCAGCAGGGCGGGCCGGGCCCTGGCTCGGCCCTGGCTTTCACCAGCAGCACAGAAAGCTGAACAAGCAGCTCCCCTGCACGCCTCTTTGTCCTCAAGAGAAGCTGTCAATCGGCCTTGAAGTATGCAAACCAAAACCAAGGTATTTGGGAAAAATGACATTTACTTGTGCCAGTCATTGAACTAAAGACCACAAGAAAAGCTGCCAATAAATTCAAGAGGATTGCGCTGTGATTTGGTAATTAACTTTTAAAACTTCTGCTTCTCCCTGCACGTTCCACCCGCTCTGGCTCAAGGCACGGTACACAGCGGCTGCCGCTGAAGCCCACCCTGTGGGGAGTTGGTCTGGTGCCTCCCATTGGGAGGGCCAGATGCCAGCCACCCTGGAACGCTATCAGCCCACTAGACAGAAACATCTTCCCTGACACCAGCAGCCTTGCCAATTGCTGGCCAGCCAGCCTCTACCCTTCCCTTCTTAAAGAAGGTTATTGAGAAAGCAGGTTTGGAGCAGGTCCAGCTGCATCTTGATCTTGTGAGGTGTCTCTGATCCCTATCAATCTAACTGTAGAGATGGATGGAGGTGATATTAGATCTGATGTCTAAGAACGCCCTTCAAGCAGAGACGTCACAGAGATGTCTCCTGCTGGGTCTTCCTTCCACCACCAACTGGCCCAGGAGAACTGGGTCTCTGACACAGACCCTGGTCTGAGCCCCTCGCCCTCTCGCGATTAAGGTGACCCATCTCTGCCCCATTTCTGGGCCCCTGACACATATCTGCCAGCCGATGCCTGCAGGGACATTTCCAGCCTGCTCGTGCCATTGGGCCCTGCTGGTGACTGTGCCAGGTCCCACACTGAAGTGCTGGATCCCATCGGTGGCCTCACACCTGCATAAGGCACCAGACCCACGCTGGAGGACTTGATCTGCTTTCAGGGCAGAACATACATCTGCAAAATCCTCCTGCAGGCCTGCCACTTCTTAGCCTAAAATAAATGACAAAACCATGCCTGGCAGCCTATGGTGTGGATTGCACCAACGTGTAAGTAAATGAGTAAATGAGAGTTGATGAGTAAATAATATTTACCCCCAGCTTTGTCACGAGGCGTATGGACAGACACACCAAAATCAGCATGGGAGGGACAAGCGCTCACCGCTGGTCACGCCAGATGCTCTGTGTCACAGCGACCACTCTGGCTGGAAGGGACACAGAGGGACAGGGCTGGCATTTTGCTGGGGACACCAGTGCACACTCCTCCTCCTATTTTCACCTACCTAATCCCCAAATTGCCACCTGCACAA